>CM039679.1:170484111-170493818 GCA_022537955.1 Schmidtea mediterranea | reverse complement strand
TCATTTATTATGCATTATATTTCATTACACCTGATTCAGTTCATTAAAAACTTCTATAATAGAAGTTTTAATGAACAACCAATTACAATTATGATTAAGTTTATGAATTAGCCATTTTTAAAATGGCTGAAAGGTAAATTTTTTAATAAAGTATATTTTAGGGCTTGGATTGTGATCTCGAATATTTATGAGATCATTATTCAAGATCATTATTCATCAACGTGTATTTTAAATTTACTTTTATTAATTTTCTTTGCGTTTTTTAGGAATTTATTCCAATTTATGTAAATGAATGGAATTATTTTCGAATAAAAGTCCGATTAATTGAAACTAAAATTTATTATTAAAAAGTTTCTATATTCGAAAAAACTATTTCTCTGTTCCTTGGAAATTCGTTTTGGCTGCCATCTTTTTTACCTTTTGATAAATCCAAATTTTTGATATTTATTGATTTTATGAGGCTTTGTAAATTTCCGTTAATTTCCCAAATTTATAAAAATCTTCCCCATTTTAAATGGTATTAATGATTTGGATTTTTTATACTTTATAAAAAATATTATTTTTAAATTTAAGTTATTGGAAAAATTATGTTTTCCGTTTTTTTTAAACTCCTCATTTGAAGGATCTGGTTCCACTGCTCCTGGTAAATTTCAAATGAGGCAAAAACTCAATTTATTTTAAGTACAAGTTAAATGTTACATTGTTATTTCTTCATCTCCTCAAAAACTTAGATTTTCGATGGATATTTTTGAGATATCCGAAAAGTTGTAAAAATATTAAATTGATTGAATTTCATGAAAAATCTTACGAAATTATTTCTTAATTTTCTCTACAACTCTAAGTAGAGTTATTGTATTTTTTTCCAAAAAGGTCGGTTTTAATTTAAAAAAAACTTGTCTAAAAAGTTACTAAAAATAGTTTTATATAGAGTTTTTATTGAACTAAACATTTCTACATTTTGAAAGTTTGCATGCATTATTTATTATTTATTATGTTTTTACGTTTAAAAAAAGTTTTCTTTAAATTCCTTCCTTCCTATAATATAATTTTTTATTCAGTTGAACAAATTACATGCAGACACGGGTAAGTATGTATGTTCCTATATTACACCAAGCCACGCTGAGACAAATCACCTATAATATAAAACAAAAATCAATAAATTTATAGCATATAAACACATCAACTCACCTTGAGGTTGTTTGTAAAATAGTCACTGAGACAAACCCTACACTATGAAAAATCAAAAAGTGAGAGAGAAATAAAATAATGCACATTAACACAACCCATAATAAAACATGCATGTAAACTTTTAACATGTAGCCATCAGAAGTTGAAAAAACCCCTATAATAATTTAATTTATAGACATTTTTGAGATAATTTTAAAAACAAAAGTGATGGAAAAATTTTAATTTCAATTTTCAGCATTTTGCTAGGAAATTTCAAGTAAATGAGGATGTATCTTCATAAGATTTACCCTTAAAACTAAAAGTAATTTAATTTTTCAGACATTTCTGTCCAAAAACACAAAACTTGAAATCCGAAAAAAAGCATAAATTGTAAATTATATTGGTAAGTTTTAAAAAATAATCACAATTATTTTGTGTATATATTCGAAGAGTCTTTTCAAAAGATGTATAAAAAATATAATTATTTAATGCAATTAATAATTTTATAACTTCAAAAACAATTTAACTCACTTTTTTTGAATAATTTCCGAAAAATAATTTATCATAAAATAAATCATTTCCTGAATATTCATAATCATTATTAATTATTATATACAAGAGCTTGTAGATCAAAAGTTATAATTATAAGTTTGAATAATGATTTAATTTTCTTGTAAAATCATAATTCAACTCTTAAAACTTTATAACTTTAAGCTTATAACTTTAAAATATCACTTACTTTGCAGCCATTTCAGAAATGGCTGAAATCCATTAAATTTTCTCAAAAAATAAATTCCAATAAGTTGATTTATGTTTCAACTTGCATTATAGCGGAATTTATATGAACTTCGCTTGGTGTATAACTATTGATTTTTTTATTTTATTATAGTTTTTAATGAACTGAAACAGGTGTATGTCGTGATTGTGGGTTATTTCGAGGCGATGTGCATTTCTTACAAGAGAAGAGTGATGCTGAAAATGTCACCGTTTTGTGTGATAAGTGTTTTAAGACAACTAATTGCTTTGCATAAAAAATTATCATGAAAACTTTTTTACTTGAAATTTATGAGCAAAACCTCAAAATTGAAATTAAAATTTTTTCCATCACTTTTGTTTTTAAAAATATCTCAAAAATGTCTATAAATTAAATTATTATAGGGTTTTTTCAACTTCTGATGGCTACATGTTAAAAGTTTACATGCATGTTTTATTATGGGTTGTGTTAATGTGCATTATTTTATTTCTCTATCACTTTTGATTTTCTATAGTGTAGGGTTTGTCTCATTGACTATTTTACAAACAACCTCAAGATGAGTTGATGTGTTTATATGCTATAAATTTATTGATTTTTGTTTTATATTATAGGTGATTTGTCTCAATATGGCTTGGTGTATGCAGGTATTTTCATTATTCTGCGGTAGGTGTTTTCTTATATTTAATGTAATTTCTGTGAATGAGCCTATGGTTATCATGAATGATGGTTCTGTTATTTATGTCATTGCAGTAGGATCTTTCACGATTGACTACCTTTCAATTAAATTCACTTTAAATGAATAAGCTGGCTACCACTGGCGCACTACATGACATTTTGTTTATCTAGCTTAGTGACTGGTTATCTGTAGAGAAGTCCATGCTTGCATTTGCCAATTTAATTTAGCTCGTTATCTTATATTGAAGAATAATGTTGGTAGTATTGTTGTGACAATTGCAAAACGTATTTTCGGGTATTATAACTAGGGTCTAATTTAATAAATACTCGCATCTACTCTCCTGCGTCCACTGCAGCCACTAACGCATTGAACTGTAATCAGTAAGGAAAAAACAACCCTAATTCATCTTTCAGTAATTGATAGTTCCTATATTTGGTTGTATCTCTGAAATATTTCGACAGGTTTTAAATAAAAGATTCTTACTTAAGAATTTATTTAATGTCATCCTTTAAACTCAAATTGCTATTGCAAGATTTTTCTCTCTTATCAATCCTGCCAACGTCCTGCTTTCGAGATTAGCGAACACGAGGCTTGACCTGTCCCAGCGGACATGGAAGGGTGAGAACGAGCCAACTAACACATACCGACATTCCAAAAATTAACTGCAGGAATCCAGTGTTGGCCAACCGTTCTCAGACTTATATGTATAGCATAAATATAAATGAATTTAGGGGGACCTACCTAGTAAATGCCAAATGACATTGCGGTAATCCAGAATAAAAGTTACTTAGAAAAAATCATAAACTATACAAGATGTATTAAATGACAAAGTTAATTATTAATGTTTTTATTTCTTTCTCCTTAATTTTCTCTGATTTTTAATATTATTTTTTAAAATTTTTCGTAATTTTTATTTTTATTATTTTATTGTTTTTCTTAGCCATTTTTATTTTTGGTCACTCGATATTTTATTTTTGGTGTATTTTCTAAACCTTCTTTTGCAAGGTTTTGGCGGTTTTATGTACTGACTTTATGTCTCGTTCAGCAGCTGTAGGCATTTCAATATTTTATTAATATTTGTTTTATTTAACTTTTGTTTTGTTTTTAATTTGTTTAATTGGTGTTAATTTTATTTTTAAATTCTGCTTGCGATGTATGTATATTTTTCTAGCAGCCATATTAATAATTTCAAAAGATTAATTAATTTTATTTTTTCTTCAAATGGTGGCTTATAGGGCAGTAGTTTTAGGAGTTGGATTATGATTTTATAACGAAAGAAATCATTATTCAAGCTCTTATATATTACTTGTTCTTATATGCATCTTATACACATATTATTATTTATAATATTTATGAATATTCAGGAAATGATTTTTTTACTATGAGTTATTTTTTTAAATTTATTCAAAATAAAGTGAGTTAATTTTTTTTTGAAGTAATAATAATAATTAATCGACATAAATGTATTTTCTTTAATGCACCTGAGAAAATATTTTTAAATATGTGCATAATAATTAATCAAATCCTTGTAATCTTCTTTCCTCAGCTCCTTATCCAGTCCTTCCTTCAGCCAATAGAATAAGGATTGAAAAAACATGGAACTGAATCCACCTGCCCTTCATATATAGTATTCCTAATTTTGAATTTGATCTTGCTGAACACACTTTAATATGGTTCAGGATTATTTACAATTTATGATTTAGTGTTGTATTGTTTCGGCAGAAATGTTTTGAAATATTAAATGAATTTTAAAATAAACCTTAAGTAATTACATCCGCATTTACACGAAAATTCGAAGCAGAATCCACCGTTTTTTTCTCTAAAAATGTCTCAGAAATTTCTATAATTAAGTTATTAAAAGAGTTTATCTTAACGCAAATTGACTATATGTTGAAAGTTTGTATGCATTTTTTATTTTGTGTTATATTTGTGTGCATTATTTTATTTTTCTACCAATTTTTAATTATCTATAGTGTAGGGTTTTTCTACCTGCTTGTTCAAAGAACAACATCAAAAGGACCTCTATAAAGTACGTCACGCTCCATTGGGGGTCTAAGAAAATGTGACCGTTTGTGACAAGGGGGATGTATGACGTCACACATTTATTTTTTAAATTTTTTTTCTATTTTTTTAGAAGAATTTATTAGCTTTAAAAATAATTTTCAAAAATTTTGTGAAATATTTGAATTAGTTTTATGTCAAAATAACATGAAATGCGTATCTGGTGAGTTTGTTGTTAATGTTTCCTCTCGTTATGAGCGCATGTATGCTGTTACAAAGCCTTGTTATATGTACAACTTTACTTTCGTGTTTATTAAAAATTTTTATTTGAATTTGTAATGTACTTTAAAGGAGGGGGTCCGAGATTTGTGATATTTTGTGACAAGGGGAAGATAGTAAGTTCAAATTGGTAAAAAATAACGTGATGTACTTTGTAGACGGCCCAAAAGGTTAGTTAATATGTATCTATATTATAAAGTTATTGATTTTTATTTTTACATTATAGAAAATTTATCTCAAAACAGCTTGGTGTAAATAAATAAACTAATCTGTAATAAGTGTGGGTGGGTTTCATAGAAAAAAATAAAATAAAATAAGAGCTGCGAGGCATGGTCATAGTTGGGGTGTCGAGTCTGATTATCTAAAAAATGCATCGCTGAAATTTTGTTTTTATATTTATCTTAATCTATTTAGAAAACAATGGTGCCAGGATGTTTCAGCTAATTTTTTGATTGGTTGATTTTTTCAAAAATAAGCTGAAACATCTGGACACGAAAAAACCTTTTTATCCTAAATATAGGTTATAAATATTTGAACGACAACCTTAAAAAATCGAAACAATTAGACTTGAAAAAAGGTTTTCTATAATTGTAGGATAACAGTAAACCATAGGTATTCAAATAATATAAAATATATGTATGTGTATGTTGAATTTGCTTGATTGAAGATTATGTAATATACGTCTGAATGTTAAAGGTGTGATTTATGTGATTTATGTATGCATGTGTGTATCTTGCTCAAGATAATTACAATATAATAATTTCCTCCTGAGAGTTTCTCACTTGTAAAATTGAATGCGTATATTCCATCACCGAAAATCTTTACCGTCGGAAACAATTAGAAGATTTTATGATTTAACTCAAACCCCAACGCAATTGCAAAAAACGTTCATAAGAGCATTCATGTCAACGGAAGCGGCTAAATTACATGAAAGAGTAAATGAAGATATTGACAGTTATAAAGAAAGATGCAGAAAAGTCTTCGAATAGCCTTCAAATTTAGGAAGAGATTTAAATGAAGCTATTCGATACAAAAAAGGAAATGAATCGATTCAAGACTTCTTTAGAACAATTGATTGATTGGCAGAAAATGTCTTAAGACACGAATTATCGAAAGAGAAATTAACTGCCTTTTTATTGCAAAATGCAATAGAAGATAGAGATATAGAAAGAGAAATAAAGATGAGAAATATTTCCAGTGTCAAAGAGATTAAAGAGATTATTACAAAGATAGAAGAAATTAATACAGAAACGAAAAACGAAGATATTGCTGCTATTAAGCCATTAAAAAGAAGTTATGCAAATGTGATCCAAAATCAAAATCAATATTTAGCTCAACAATATCGACAATCACAACCAAGACAACAACATCAAAGATTTCGAGAAAATACCCTACAACGAAAAGAACCATCTAGAAATAATAATAGATTTCTAGATCAAAGGAGTTTACCTAGTCGACACAAAACAGATCGGATTTTTCAAATTCTTATAAGCTGTCAAATAGAAGATACAAACAATTACGATCAAAGCAATGCTGGGGGGTGCAAAGAAGTAGGACATATAAGAGCCCAATGTCCTAACATAAAATTTTCTCATTGCAAGAAGACAGGCCATCTAAAATTCCAATGCTTCGATTTAAAAGGAGCTCAGAGCTACAGATATTAACAGAATATGACAGCAATTACAGACCAAGGAGATGATGAGAACATGATGTCCGACAGTGAATACCCAAATGGCAACGCTCCAACACAGGGGGAAGGGATTGGAGCGATAAACTAAATTTAAGTAATATCTTGAGCAATGATTGTATGCATGATTATGTTTGTAATTGTTTGCATGAAATTGAATTTTTTGATAATATTTGGTATGATGATGTTGATATGCTTGATTTTATATGTATAGATACAAAATAGATAAATGTAGATAAAATAGATAAAGGGATGGACAATGAATTAGCTACTTTAAATAATGGTTATGATAGTGTAATAAAATATGATAGAATGGGGATAGGCCCAGTATTAATATCTTGATCAATAATAAGAAATTTAATTTTTGAATACGGGAGCTAAAATAAGTGTCACCAGTAAAGAAATAATAAACACGCTGGAAAATGTAAAGGTTGAAAATACTAAATTATTGGTAAACAGTGCAAATGAAAGCTTCTTAGAAATATTAGGCAAAGTTTCTTTAAAAATAAAAATTATAAATCAAGAAATAATGTTGATGTCTTCATTCCAAATGAAATTTCACCAAATCTAATAGGAGAAATTATTTTGTTAGATAAATTTAATATTAAACTTGTATTGAACCCGCGAAAAAAAAATATTTTAATGTTAGATGAAGCAAAACTAATCAATTTTAAAAATGATCAAATTAATCGAGATGTAACTTTGAATAAAATAATAAAAGACTATGAAAACATATTTATGAAACATAAATGGGATGTAGGCAAAACCAATTTAGTAAAACATGATATATTAACGAAACATGAACCTATTGTTATTAATCCTAGGCGCCAGCCATTTCATTTAATTGAGAAAATTGAAAAAAATTATTAAGAATATGGAAGGAAACGAATAATAAGTCAGTGTGAGTCTCCCTGGAACTCATCTTTAGTTTGCCTAAAAAAAAGATAAAGATGAAATCGGGATTTGTTTAGATTATAGAGCGTTAAATGAGGTGACAGAAAGACCATTTTTTACCATTCAGAATACTCAAGAAATGTTAGATATTTTGTACGGAGCCAAATATTTCATTACCCTTAATTTATTAAATGCTTATTACTAAGTTGAGTTACAAGATGAATCTAGATTAAAACAGCATTTTCCACAAATAATACTCAACATTTTTTTAACGTATGTCGTTTGGGATTGCGGCTGCGCCTTCAACATTTCAAAAGCTCATGAATAAAGTATTAGGGCCAGGAAATTGTAAAGAAGCTGTTGTTTATCTTGACGACATATTAATATTTTCTTCTTCCTTACAAGAACATTCTAAGAGAATAAGAAAAGTATTTCAAAATATAAGTGATTCTGGGTTAAAGATAAGTCCAGAAAGATGTCATTTTATTAAATAGGAGATAAAATCTTTAGGACATGTGATAAACGAGGAAGGAATGCATACTGATCACAATACAATAATCGCGATTGAAAATTTTGAAACTCCGAAATGTGTTAAAAAATGACGAAGCTTTCTTGGATTAACGAATTATTATCGGAGATTTATAAAGAACTATAATATGTATTCAAAACCACTCAACAAATTTTGTGGTGTAAATCAGACAAAAACTATGTGGATAAATGAATGCGAAGTTCGCTTTAGTAGAGACATATGAGGACTATGCCCCGTGGATATTTGGCTTGAAAAAAAACAGAGACCCTCCCTAAAATTTTTTTTCAGGAAGAGGGGGGGGCGGGTTTAATTTTATAAATTATTTGTTTTAATGAATGAAAAAAATTTGTTTTTTAATTATAGGTTTTAATTAATGAATTTTTATTTAATATAATCTTTTGTTTAAATGTTCAAATTTAAAATTTTTAACAACTTTTTAATTCATGATAAAAAAATATTTTTTCTCGATTAAAAAACCTTAAAAAAAATAAAAATTGGCTTAAATCGCCTATAATTGGTCGTACTATAGTGAGGAGTATTTTCGAATAACATTGGCTCAAACTTGATTAAAGAACCTAAAAATAAAAATTCATTAATTAAAATCTATAATTAAAAAAAAATGTTTTTCATTCATTAAAACAAATAATTAAAAAAAAATTTTCATTCATTAAAGCAAATAATTTAAAAAAATAATTTAAACCTCCCTCCCTCCCCCAGAAAAAAAGATTTTTTTTCAAGCCAAATATCCACGTGTCATAGTCCTCATATGTCTCTACTAAGCATTAAAGAAAGCATTAGTTAAAGTTCCAATTATAGTATTCCCTGATTTTATTAAGAAATTTATCTTGGACACAGATGCCAGTTTCGACAGAATTGCAGCAGTTTTATCGCATTTGGAGGAAAATGGTAAAGAAAGAGTAATTGCATATGTTTTGCACGCAATGAATTAGCCATAATTTATTTTACCGAACATTTCAAACACTATCTATATAACAAAAGGTTTAAATTAAGGTTATGTTGAAGACTAAGAGACCAATCATACCTCAATTTCAAACATGAATCAATCAATTAAGTAGTCTTAAAATTGAAATGGAATACCATAAGGGAGAAACGCAATCTAATGCAGATGCACTGTTGAGAACTGAATGTAACGCGTGCATACAATGTCAAACGATTCAAGAGGAACCTAAAACAGGAAAACTAAAAACAAAGGTGTCAAGAAGATGGAAAACTGTGGTAACAAGATTCATAGGAAATAGAAAATATCAAGAAAAATATTCTAATTGGGAAGGAAACAAAATTTATAGAAAGTAATGACATCATTCATTCAGGTAAAGGTAAAATATGGATTTCAGACAAAAATTAGAAATGTCAAACATTTTAAAATGAGGGGAGATGTAGGATAACTATAAATAATAGGTGGCAGGTTTCTAGGTGTGGAGATTTTCGCTACTACATGGTTGTTAATCAGACAACCCCATACAAATATTTTCGCTTACCACTCGGCATCCGTTGCAAAGCAACGTTGGAACTGTGTTTGAGTAGGTGGATCGTCTGCAAAACGTGAACGCTATTATTAATACTATAATTGACTGAACGATCCATGGGTCCAACGAGCTGCCGATAGAAGGCCTATACTCGATTTCGATGTTAAGGTGCAATTATTCTCCTATCTTTTTCAAATGTTAATCTATACTGTTATATCATTTATCATTATGTC
>CM039679.1:170259111-170479111 GCA_022537955.1 Schmidtea mediterranea | reverse complement strand
GATACCTCAGTGCTACACCATTCTTTTGAAATCCTTACTCCTTGAGTCTTTAAAGGTCCTAAAGTATTTTTAGCCAAGTATATTTTTTTTGCTTTTTGAAGCTCATGTCTGCAGATTTAATACTCGGCCAATTTATTAATAGTTATTCTGCTTCTGTTTGAACATTTTCTGTTGATGTCGATTGAATATCCATTTGTTTTTTCCTATTTACTAGCATTTGTACTGTACAAGTACTTGATTGAAGCGAAACTTGCTGGTTTGATGACAGTTTATCCCACAAACTGGTGCGGGATCACAACATGGTTTTAAAGCTTCATATGGTAATTAAAAATTTATTAAATTTCCATTATTCGGCTTCTGGAACTCTTTATAGACTTCTTGATGAATAATATTGAACTACATTGAATAGACTTTAATTTTTATCCCATATTTAATTCTGCCAAAATCACTTTCAATAACTATAATTATTCATTTTCATCGGCAGTCGATATTCTGCAATAATCTCTATAAGTTAACTAAATTAAAAACTTATTAAAAAAACTTATCTATTGGTTCCTTTGTGTGGAATAGCTAATGTTATTTGAATGTTAAGCATCATAAATGGCTTCAAAAAACTTTTAATTTATTTTAAAATTTAAAAATGTTGGATGCAATTTGTTGTCTTTTGAACAAAAAATAAATTATATAGGAAAAATTAAGTTTTGCTGATTTGGCATGATATTATGTAAAAAATAACAGCGACATAAAAAAATCGATCAGTAAGATGGATGAACAACAACTAAATACTAAAAAAAATCCCAATTATGGAAATTTAATAAATTATTACCACCATTTAGAAAGATTATACACAAAATATTTAATAAAAGTCAAAATTTTAGGTGAATTGTGGAAATTTTATATTTAAAAAAATTAATAGATATCTTACTTTTATTTTTTATCACTTGTCACCCCAAATATTTTTTAGAATATATACAACAAATCATAAGGTGCCCCACAGGCACTTCAACATAATACCAGTAATTGACCGAATATCGAATGGTTGCTTTTATGCGTGGGTGTGGGTGCCTGTATGTTACTTAACAGACAATAAATTAAGTCCACGTAAAAATATATTTTAATTAGAAATTTTTAAATTTTACCGTGTAATTCAAAATTGGTAAATTAATTAATAAAAATTTCCTTTTCATTTATGGTTTTTACCTTTAGAAAAGTTAGGTAACCAGAACAAAAAGAAAACATTGTACTTTTCCTTACAAATATAATCAATTGAATGCTGCCGAATTTCAAAATCCCAAAACTATCTCAACCAAAACAAAACAACCCAATCAAATCCAATGTTTCGGAAGAGGATGCATTACACCTCTCATGTCAAAAGAAATTTCAAAAGCTCTTTGGTGAACATGAGCTTGCTCATGGGTATATAGTGGTAAGATCAAAATTGTGGAGCCTCTGGGTGAGAAAAAGTTTATTATTATTATTATTATTATTATTATTATTATTATTATTATTATTATTATTATTATTATTATTATTATTATTATTATTATTATTATTATTTATTACTATTAATAATAATAATAATAATAATAATAATAATAATAATAATAATAATAATAATAATAATAATAATAATTTGAACTCAAATATTGAACTTAATAATATTCCAGTCAATATTTGCAGCTGACAAAGGGGCAACAAAAACAAACATTACGTAACCCCCCATCTCAAGCACACTGATGGGATAATTTTAAAAGTAAACAGAATTCCATATAAAAGCTCATTAAAATTTCTTTATTTCAAATAAAATTAATTATTTAGCTATTTTCTCATTTGAAATATTTCGATGAACAATATAAAGCTTTTCCTTTGTCTGATGCTGATAGCGATGGGCTGGGCAAATGTTTCAGCAGCGTCTGGCGAACAATCATGCAAGTATAATTTATTAACAATTAATATTCCATTAATTAATTATGCGAAATATTTAGCCTGGAATTCTCTGAAATGCTGCTGCTGTCGAAGCCTTGCAGGGAGAGCAGATTCAATTTCAAATTATGCTTGCAAATCATCGAGGATCACTTGTCAGAAAGTATGACACTTAATTTGTGATTTATGGTGAAATTTATTTTTTGATCCAGATCAATTGGTAGCAGATCAGACCGAGAATTCGGAATTCAACGGGATTATGAAACGCCGAGGCTTGATTGGCAAGCGTCATTTTATTGGATAAATTCAGTTATCAATGTTATTCGGTAGTGCTATCTTTTGGGATATAAATATGTATTGTTTGTTATAATTGATAACTTTGATACCTTTCAAAATATATACAATACAAATTATTGAATTTTTCTCTTGGACTTTATTATTTTTTGACTTTAATATTTCTTAGATAAATTTTGATTAGCACAGTGCACAATGGCCTCATCAGGAAGGCTTGCTACCTATTGTCTTAATTTCCAAAATCGGTTAAAAAATTGCTTTGAGAAGTGCAATATGATATCAAAGTGAACCCGAATGTATTCTCAAAATATATCTCAGAAAAATATATAAATATATCCTAATTAATCAGAACAAATATAAATTAAACAAAAATAAACATTTGTTTTATCGGAGTCTTAATTTAAAAAAAGATAAAATTTTCAACTCTTTGACGTTTTGCGGACGCGCCAAGTAGAACATTGTTATCTTTAAAGTTGTTATTACATTGAGCTATTATTTCCCAGAGTGACAAAATAACAGTATTATCGTTGGAGGTGGATGCAGTATGCAAATAAAAAAACACTTTAATAAAACAACAATTAATTTTTATTGATATGTTCAGTTACAATCTCGTCAATGTAGTTTTACATACAATTTTACACTGAAATTATCTCATGTCATCGGCTGTTATTTCGTAATTAAATATGGAAGTAGAACAATTTAAATAGACTTCAAAAACCTTTAATAACAATAAAAGTTAACTCGTGACCGGTCAAAAATGTGTTGACATTATTAAAGGAATAGCACTCAGTGAAACTCGTGTGATTAATTGGGTACTGCTTTCATATCTATACCTCTCTACTATTGAATCATTCGCTTGGTTTACTTTGATTTTATGGTTTCTGTTTTTTTAATTCGTATTAGTGTAATTTTTTTAGATTGGTTATTTTCTTAAAGTTGATCGATTAGTATTTCGAGTTTTTGTGGAGTTGATGGAATTTGATTTTGATATTTGGAATATTTGTTTTGGTCGAATAAGAATTTAATTTTAGACTAATTTGAATTTTGTTTAATCGGGTTAATTTCGATTTTTGGTTTTGCTCGAGTTTTGAACTTTGTCGATTGCATCTATTTTTTTAATATATTTTTCTATTTAAAAGACCTTGTCTTGATTCGATGAAAATTATAATAATGTCTCAATCTCAAGTTATTGGACACGTTGAATATGTTGGTCGTATGGGAAAACTTATTCACAAATGAATTCATGTCATGATGGTGTGCCTTTCACTTTTGTATTCTAGGGTCAATTTTCCCCATACCCCGTATGATTTGGATAACCGTTACGTACCCATGGCCGAAGTCATATTGGTACTGTACGCAACAGCCGAATGTCATTCGAGCAGGTGAGCGCTATTAATAGTGCTACTCCTCGAAGGACTTTCGCTTTCCCGGTCATTGCTGCCGATAGAAGGACTTACGCATTTATCCTGAAACTATACTATCCATGAACCCTAGGTATCTATCCCTTTCTGAGCTGAGAATCGTGAGATTACGCTGGTGCGCTTCGACTATTCTATACTATACTTTACCTTATGATTCATTGTTAAACTGTAGCCATTGTCTTACCGTTTTGCTCTGAATACTCATACTCGCACCAAAAGAAGATAAGAGATACAATATTTTATTAACATAACCGAAATTTTTCACAACAATTATACCAGAACAACAAGACAGAGACAAAGAGGGTTGGTACAGTAATCCCTCGACTAACACAATATCATCAACATTGTCGCTTCGAAATCCAAGTTTAATTGACTCTCACAAGGAGATGAATGGGTTACGATGGGTCGTCTTCATTCATCCGCGTCGATGTCAGTTGGCAAGCATCGACGTTTTGCCGGTCGGTAAGGAAGGGGGTTTACGTTGATATGGAACTCCATACGAGAGGAGGGTCCAGGTTCATCGAATTGAGGGAAACTTTCGGGCACATTACCCGTGAGTGTCTCGATTTCGCCTATATCTAGGCCCTACCGATCCAGGGTAATATTTATCGCAGGTGCTTCGTTTTCGTCATCCACCAGGTTGAAATGGATGGATCGAGAAGGTGAATGGAAGGTTACCGTGGGTGCATAGAGCACATCGGGATCGAGATCAGGGAATTCGAATTCCTGATAGTGGGGTGGCAGGTCATTGATTTGATAAGAAGTACTGGTTGGCTCCGTCGATCGGAGGAGGCTTGCTTCCATACGGCGACGCTCGCGACGACGACGATTTCGGTTGGGTCGTCGTCGGGCCGCTACTGAATGGGGTTCGACCACGGAGATTTTCGGAGGTTCGGCGACTTGAGGAGCTGGTACCGAGTGAATCGGGCGAGATATTTCTAATGGGAGATGTTGCTCCGGAATTATATTCAAACTGCTGGCCCAGATGCTCCCAGGTATGCGAGCCCGAAGTTCGGCATCAGTAAAGATTTGTCGTAGCGTCGTGCTCTGCTCCTTTATTAATACTCGCTGGCTGCGAGATTCGGTAATCAGCTCATCCCGAGCTCGAGATAAGCGAGTTATTTTCTGGTACAGCTTCTTGGCCGCCTTGTGGGAGGTCCATGTACCTTTTACTCGGTTGTACTTGTTTCGGAGGGCTTCATAATCGCTTTCTAGTTGTTCTAACTTCTGACGAATTGCAATAATGGATAAGGAGAGACGGGGAATCCTTGGGAGTTCATTTACGTTTGACATTCAGATAATATTTGTTTCTAAATGAATACAAAGAAGAGGGTTAATCTACCTAAGGAGTTATCGGAAGCGAAGATAGGGAAAATTTCAGTTAGAAAGATAGTTCAACAATAACAGACACTAGACGCCGGGTAGATATTATTAGCGTTGGTGATCTTAATGACTGTTTCGTTCGTGTTAGTAAACGCACTATGAAGTACAATGATGAACACGACCAAAACCAATACTCGGGGTAATAACCCTGGCGAAGATTATGCTAACGATAAGAAGGGGGGGGGGACCTAATAACTTTAATAATGACGATTAATGATGATAGTGACCTTAAGAGTTACATATTTAGTCCTACTGCCATTAGTGGCATGCCTAAGCTTTGTTACTAGAAATAAGATTAATAATAACGATAACAATACTATTAAGAGTAATATTTGCGTCGTTAGTTAGAGTCGTCATAGGACTACTGATAATACAGGTAATTGATTTATTAAACACTATCAGGGGTGAGGAACAGATGGACGGTCATACTGATTTTTAGTCAATGATAATAACGTTTAATATTGATAATAATGGTAATACCTATGTTACTTACTCGTAGAATTCCAAACAATAAAATTAAGGGTGTTAATGGTACGTTAATGATAATTCATAAGGATATTAATAATAATAATAAGGATGATATTAACAATAATAATAATATTAACTTAGAATTATCAATGTTAACTACTTGAAGGATTTGTGGTTATACTATTAATGGTAATGACACTACTGCTGAAGATAATAATTAATGATGACGATATTAATAATATTACTGATATCAAAAATGAAATACATTAATAACTTTAGTAAAGCAATGCTAGCTACATACCTTAATTTAGAAATTATTGATAGTGTAGTCAGTAAATTCCAAAACTCATACTATGGCTATATAGCGTCGGTAGCGGCATGGTTGATTGATTTTGCTCTAATTTTTACTGCGTTAATCACTATTGGAGTAGTCAGTTACATTGATATTAATCGAACTGCTGATGCGTGAAAATTGCTATAGTAGGTTGAAATGTCGTGCTGATTATCGATTTACTTATTGTATGGTTGGCGAGTGGAATTATCGATCACTCATATTCGTTATTGCCTCATCATGCGGTGACTGAATCTCTATATGGATTTATTCCCTCCTACTACATGGTAAATCGTCAAATTCAAGATTCCTAGGCGTATGGCTGTCTAACCACAAGAACTAGTTGACATCGTTACGGCTATCTCTTCCATTACAGAATTACTACAACGTTGGAGTTATCTGCTATAGTGATTGTTTCCTCGATCTCTACTACAGTATGGATACGGATTGTAAAAACTATGGGGATCTACCATCGAGTTTCTCATATTCTGTCAACTTTTGTTCTAAGAACTAGTTCTGCAGACGATTCGCCTCTTCCTGATGGTAAATCATGTGAGTTATGCGTGCTGTGGTTCTAATAGAATCCATATTACACGGTGTTCTAGGCAGAGTGGCTATGTGGACGAATTGATGGTAATTGGTGTTTATTTTATGTTGGGTGTACACTGTTTTAACGAATAAAAATGCCTGACCCTTTTATTATTTCATTTATTTTGATATTATTCTAGTACTTCTCACTTTTAACCATTCCTATCACTTCTACTCTGCTTTCGTTGTCTTTAAATTCGAGATTTAAAAATGCAATCCTACGAGATCGCCATGCGATCTTTACTAATTCCCCTAACTGAGGTCGCCCTTCCCTTGATTTTAATTTTTGCTCGCCTCGACCGATTTTCATCAGCCGTTGCGAGTCGTTCAACGATGCCCTGCGTGGAGGTCCTGTATAATTTTGCCAGACCCTACTGCGGACGACCGAGGTTTTGATAAGGCGCGACCCACGATCACAACTAGGGAACTTAATCCACCAGCCGGACCTAGATCTGCCCAATCGAGAGCTATGGAAAATACAGTATATAAATAGGTGTTTATGAGGGACTCGAATATAAATAATCAATAAGCATATGAATTCATAGAGAAATTTAAGTAAAAACATTATAAACATCAAAATTTTTATAGATAAGATAACAAAAACTCTTTACTTTCAATAAGTGTTCAGAATAAAATTTGCAAAGTGATTTCAGTTAGATTGTAAAGTGATTTTGTAACAGTTTTTTTTTGAGTTTTTCATTATGAAATTTGTCACTGATTATATATTGTTTTTGTGTCTGTGTGCGACCAATGAGCGATTTTTTGCGATTTTTAGGGTGTTTTAATTGTTTTATTATTCTTAAATTATTTTTATTATTTTTAATGCAATTTTCTCTATTTTTTGATATATAAATATTTTATTGTTGTATTTATTTTTATTATCAATTTCTTATGATATTATTTTTTAGCCCAAATATTTTGTTTTTCTGGTCGCCTCTTCTGCCTGTGTTTTTTCTAAACCTTATTTTGCAAGGTTTTGGCAGTTTATTTTAATTTTCATATGTTTCTATCTGCGGCTGTATGCTTCTTAATGATTTTAATTAATTATTTGTTTTTATTTAATTTTGATATATTTTTACTTTGTTTTAATTAATATGTTTTTTATTTATTTTTGGTATCTTCTTGCGGTGCGTGCTTATGTACAGTGGCTTGTTTCATTATTTTCACTTTTGTTTTAATTTGTCCCTATTTTTGTTTTAATTTTGGCTTTAAGCCCAACAAATAGTTTAACTCAAAGAATGGATACGGATTCATTTGTCTTGAAAATTAGCGAAAGGATAAAGATGTATTTGTTCAGTTAAAAATATAATGCTGTAACAAACTCAACTTCGTTAGCTGATGGTGAAGAAATGCTCTTCAGTATTCAATCAGTTCTTTCTTTCTACGCAACTGGGCGTCCAAAGGGTATTTTCTGGATTGTGGAGATGTTGTATCACATACTGAATGTTATCTGCTGCCACATGCAAGTTACAGAATTGATCATTATGACAGAGAGAATGAAAAATTTTATATTTTCTAGATATGCTGGTGTCAAAAAACTTAATTTATCCTGGGAGCAAAATAGATAATTAATGGGCTGTCTGAAAATAATTGAAACCCTTTAGCTATCTGACTGACTTTCATTTTCTTCTGCCTTTTTTCAAGCTTATACAAATCTAACATCCTTGATTGAAGACACATACATTTTCCCAAAACGTTAAAACCTAAGGTTCTTGGCTCTCAAACGTTTTTGTGTTGAACATAAACCTATTTTTTTGGTAATAATTTAAATGAATAAAAGATTTATTTTTAACTTTTGTTTTAATTAAATACTTTTAAAAATTGAATTTTTTGCATGATTGTATTGAATTTTTGTTTAAATGAACGGAAATTTCAAAATATTAGATTTTCATAGTTTTGGAAGGTTTAGTCCTTTTGCAGTGCAACAATCTATAGACATAATTTATTTCTTTACAAGATGATTTGATTAGAATTTTAAAGGATGATATGAGGAAATAACCAATTCGGTGTAGATTTTACATCCTTATATTTTTAATTCAAATGCAACTTTAGTTCTGAGACATCGGCGTAGTCGTGTTTTAACCATATAGATAGAGGTTTCCTTTCTAAAATATTGGTCAATCAAAATTTAAAATGTCGCTTTGTTAATAAAGTTTTTCTTAAAATGTTTATATAACATTTAACATTCACCTAGCTATGACAATAATAATGTCTGATTTAAAATAAGTCGTGATGAAAAAGTTCTAATTTCTACCAATCTTTTGAATTTTACTAACTCGGCCCATCATTTCAGACATTCCTGGCAAATCATCACTTTTCTCACTGTCTTCAATCGCTTCCATTTCGAAAAGCTCTTTTTGAGTTTCAAGGAATTCGAATTCCCAAGGCCATTGTCCTAAAATCATATATCTTTTATAACCAGGCATATGACCAAGTTGAGCTAAAACATCCTCAAAATCCATCACATCGAGTTGTTTGAACAAAAACATAATTTTTTGAATCCAAATTTTGTACATTGCTAGAGGATCTCTGCATGTACATGACCGATAATACGTCTCCATATACTGACATATGAGGTGTGTCACTTCCTCTGCGGTCGGCTTTGGTGCCGGAATTGCCGGTAAAAGTCCTCTGACTACCAACTCGAACAAATGCTTGTGATAAGGTTTTACATAGTTAATTAACCAATTATCAATGAAAACAGCGATTCTCCAAATTCCAAGTAGATAACAACCGCAACACATTTTACATTTCAAAAATTAGTATTATATATTACTAAGTATTAGTATATTATATATTAGTATATATATTACTAAACAATAAAAGAAAATTTAATTGATTATTTAATTGAATTTATATATTAAAATTGATTTGTCTTTATTAAAACTCACAGTCAAGGGATTGTAGTTACCTCGTTCATTTTAACTCTCTCTTAATCTTTACTCCAATAATAATAATAACAGCAACCTTACTTGATTGGTCGAAGGATTTCATTCCCAGATTTTCTTTCAAGACAGCATGAATCCCAGTTTCACTATTTACACCAGAGATTGGCAAACTATGGCCCACAACGCGTTTTGATCGACCCTAAAAATCCCAGCAGATTGCCAAACAAATTTGGATCTTGTTTTCTTTTAAATTTGTATATGATCTTTTATATGTTTGTTTCGGTTTAACCATGTTTGACGCTTATGAAAGTGTCAGAAATTTGTTCCCGGGCCCTCAAATATTTTATGAAACCTCAAGTGGGCCTAGGTCTCAAAAATTTGGCCATCCCTGATTTACACTGTCTAGCCTGCACATCCACTTCAGCCTTATACAACAAACAGTGAATAAGCTTACCACTTAGAGCTCGTTTACTTACATGCGTTTCAACACACATTAGTCTCTATTACACACAGGTAACAATACTATTCCCACAATTTAAAAAATTATTTTGAAACATATTTTCAAATACTTGTTATATAAGTCTTTTTATATTAAATATATTTACTTTTTACATATACACTTTTGTTGAGTAAAAGTAATATTTTTTGTCAGTGATTATTAAATTACCAATTACAAATCTGATTCCGAACGTGTTTTATTAATGAAGATATCGACGAACTCTAACGACGTAAAACTTTATTGACTATCACAATTGATTGCAACAATGATATTTATTTTAACACACTTCAAATGCCTTTTACACTTATTACAATCCCTTAAGAATAGCACAATAATAATACTCTTGTAACCCAACTACTGGACTTTTGCTGGTGACATGCAATGTAATACAATTGATTTGGTTGCCTTCTTGGCTTGATTTGAATTTTTTAACTACTTCTGATTATTAGATCGATTTCCAACACTTTATAAATTTAGTGCGCAAATTCTTCTCTAGTTTCACTTTATTTGTCTTGTAATTAGGTTTTAGTTTTTAATAATTAATTCTTGCAATTTCTTCTCCATTCTCTTTGGTTTTGTTTTGTAGTAGCTTGTGTCTAGCTTTTATACTTTTCCATCTTATAGCACTTATTGATAATGAATTTATTTTCCAACCTGTTCCGTTGGGCACTCTGTAATCTCTGACAACTGTCGAGATATATATGTTTTAACGATACAATTTCTCGGCCTCCCAATATCATTTCTTTTCGTTATCTTGAATAGGCTATCAAGATAACAAAATAATTTTAACTTTGTTTTTTGTTTTCCTCTTTTTGCACTTGTACTTGTTAATTATTCATTTGTCTGCTTATATTGATTTTTTTTCTATTCCATTCTCATTTTTCAATACCTCTTTTCAATTTATATTTCACTAAGTTCCAAAACAGCACTCCATTATTTTATCATAATTTTCCACAATAATTTTACGCATTCAATAATTATTTTTGTTTTATTATTTAGGTATCCTCAACACTATTGTTCAGCAAATCAACTCAATAACCAAAAACTTCTAACAAAATAATATTTTTTTAAACAAATTTTGTTTTGACACAATTTTCTATTAAGCACAATTTCTTTCCGTGGTAATATTTATATTTTAACCTTTCAATAAAAGTATTTCAAATTTCTTCATCGACTAACTAGCGCAACAAATAATGGGAAAACGGGAAAAAGATTATTACAAGGGAGACGTACTATAAGACAATTAATTATTTCGTTCGTAGAGAAATATTTTTTAAATGAATACAGATCCAAAAAAACAACAAAAAAACACAACACACAAAAGAAACACGACAAACCAATAATACACCTACGCATACCGTTCCTGAACAATAAGACATGTAATGTAATCAGATCTTTCATTCACAACACAGATTTACCTGTACATATTCGTCCAACATTCACCACTGCAGCACCTTTGAAATCACAACTTCGAAAATCTCAAAAAGGCCAAACATCAGACCTTTATCATCAAGATTGTCTGTGCCGTTCGCCTACCAAATGTTTTTGCTTTTCAAAAAACATAGTATACAAAATCACTTGCATGAAATGCGACGCAATATACATAGGAGAAACACATAGAACATTCCGATCACGACTCAATGAAAATATTAAAGCAAATCCAGTAAAGAAATCAGACAAAAAAGTCCTTATAAAATTATAAAATTATTATATTAATTATTAAATAAAAATTTATTTATTATAAATTTATATTTTAAATAAATTTAAATTTTAAAATAAAAATAAATGAGTTGTTAATTTTGTTTAAATACTCGGAAATATGAAAGATATAATTTCGATTTGAATAAATTTTGAACTTTTAATGAATACAAGTTTTGAATTAAACGAAGATGTTTTCACGGCATCTAATATGGCGACCATGTCACTGAAACTTTTATTAAGGAAGTTGACACCAGAAGAATTAACAAAATATTTTGAAATATTTATCCAGCAATGTGAGAAATATTTTAGGGTCTACAAATTAACGGGTTTTCGTCAAGAGATGATGGTTGAACTCTGGATTAACAAGGAGATTAACAGTTTGTTCATGTATAAACCCAATTCGGTTGGGTTATATTCGACAAATGGGTTATACAACCTTGCATAGTTTAGGGTCCAATAGATCACGTCTTGACTGTCTGACATAATCTAAATTTCATTCATTGGTTTGTCCAACATCCCTGAAACTCTCCTAGCTAATTTAAATCCAACACAAGCTACTATACCTTCCAATCGCGAGATGCATATTATTTGAACTGGAGCTACCCTAGCCCATGATGCCCAGTTTTTGTTTCTTCTTGTAAATATATAACTGATCCATAGGCCGTTGTCAAAGCATAGGAAAATACATGAAGCTGCCAATTATTACACCTATTGCTTCTAAAGCACTAAAAAATTGCAGCTTTCCGAGATGGCACATATCATCAACCAACTCGTTTACTTTTTTAGTCAATTCCGCGATAACCTTTCGTCCCACCTAATTAGACCTTTCTTTTAGATAAATATTCATTCTTAAACAGATTCTCCTCAAACCTAAATTCATTACTATGCCATTTCAACTCAAATTTTCTTTTTAACATTGCCGTCTCTTTCTCAATATTAAATGTTGTACCTCTCTCTTCCACAAGAATCGTCTCCATTATTCATACATTTCAGTTACATTCGAGTTTTCGCTTGCAAACATTTTAGCATTCTTTTGAGCAACTAGTTTAGCTAAAAACGGTGATGTGTTTAATACAAAGATGAAGCGGTTAAACTCGTATTTGATCAACTTCCCATCTTTCTCCCATAGAAATCGATTATACGGTTTATCTTCTAATGTAACTTTAACCTGTAAGTACATTTCTACAATATCATACACTAGTGCGACTGGAAATCTTCTAAACTGCATAAAGATATCGAATATGTCATTTTGCAGTTTTAGTCCACTCTCTACTATGTCGTTTAGTACTGTTACATTACATTTTGCTGTTGCGTCAAACACGATTCGCACCTTTGTTGTGTCTTTGTCCACAACAAGGAAATGAGATAAAATCCATTCGTCCTCAATTTTCCCTAATTCTGTTCTGATAATTTTCAATAATGCTATCATACTCCTCCCTGATTCCTTCCTTGTCCAATTTTAGCAGTAAACTTTTGAGTCGTGTTTCAATTATTACCTTACTATCTGGTAATAACGTTGGTGAAGTACTGTAAAGTTTCCTTGGTTTTGTCGTAAATATCTTTATCAAGTTTAGAAAACTCCACTTTTTTAAAAACAATTTGATCAATATCCAACATCCTTTTCATCTGTTCCATCAAAACATCATCTTAACTAAAAAACGTCCTGATTAAATTACTCTGATGGTTACATAACGTTCCAGTAGGAATACTGCCAACGCATGTCCAACCAAGCGGAGTTAATCTAGCAATAGGCTCGCCCATTTTCCCCTGCACCCCTTTCAACGATTTCTGCAGTCCAAGATGTCAGGTCCAATAAATACATCCGCTATCTGTTGCTCACCAATTATAGGAAAATGATGCTTCCAATTATTTCTTTTGTAGCCCAACTTACAAACTTCACACACTCATTTTTCATCCTTTGGTTATAACTGATCAGAGTCATTTTTACTCTCTTTGTCGTCATTCTTTGAAGTTTTCTACCGATTACGCTCACTGTTGTTACTTCGTTTTTTTCTTTTTAACTCCAATTCTTCAGAGAGCAACCGACTTTAACAGTGATAACCCAACACTATTATTATATTTGTTTTTCAAAATAATAAGAAAACAATTTTTTACTCGACTGTTCATTTACCGTTATGAGTCCATAGAACTATTTCTGGGAACCCAATGTGCACTTATTATATTCCCTTTGCTTAAACTTAACGTCCTTTTCTACATTTCCCTCCCACTCGGGAAATATTTAATTGTAATTTCTAAATTTGTTTTAATATACTATTGCGTTTAAATCATAGCAGACCGAGAAATCTTTTACAAGTTTTAATAAATTTTTGCACTTAATTTTCTCTTTGAATTTAATTTAATTTAGCAGCATTTCAATTAACTTGCGTTTGAATTTTATTTGCCCTCACTCACATAACATCAACAATTATAAAGAAATTTCAATTTGACAAAGTCAAAAAAAGCCCAAAATATTTTTAAAAATTTAATTGCGTCAGTGAAAATAAACATAATATTTAAAAATTACAAATGAATACTGATTTATTTAATTAATTTCTTTACCGAATAAGTTTTCCAATTGTGTATTATAGTCTTCTATATTTCTTTTCATTATCTCAAGACAAGGCCCCATCAATCTTTCAAATGTTTTGACGTCCAACATGGCGCATCTTGTTTCACCGACAGCCTGTGCAGATGCCTGTCGAGCCTGATTTGACAGTAAAGCTAATTCTCCGAAATACTGCCCAACATGAAGTCGAGTGATTTCTATTTCTTTACCTTGATGGACTTTTGTTATTAAAACTTCTCCATTTTCGATGAAAAACATTTCTTGACCTGGCCGACCTTGTTTTATTATCACTTCTTTATCGTCATATTTTTTCGGTACCAACGCATCGGCAATATTCATCCTTTCACTTGCCGTCATTTCTTGAAATATTGGAAATTGTTTCAAAAACGTATCATATATCTGCTTGCGATTATGCGTTTGTACAACCACTAATGAGCGGAATGTTTTACGATCCATAGCCCACAGCGTTCCTGCTGTTTCAGCAGTAACAGTAGCAGATCTTACGGCGTTGTACATCAGTGCTAGTTCTCCAAAGAATCCTTCATTTTCATAAACATGAATCAGCTTATCTTTATCACCATCTTTGATGTAGCAATTAAAGATTCCAGAGTCTATAACGTAAAAGTTATCTCCATCATCGCCTTGGACTATGATATTTTCGCCAGGCTTTGGCTCTACCAAAAACATCGCATTAATTACATGATTCAATTGATCATCATCCAAAGCCTGGAATAACAAAATTTGTTTACAAACTTCTTTCAAACGTTGTCTTTGCTCATCAGTTTTAGGAATGACAGCATAAATGTCATCATCGTCGTCTATGTCGTCCATATCAATTCTTTCTGCCGCAACACTTTTACGACGGTAATTTGCTTTTGGTTTAACCTCTATGTCTTCAGAATCAATTGAATCTAAACTGTCTAGTAAAGAATTAACGAAAGAATCGGACTGGTCGTTATGAGGACTTTTATAAACTTTATTGTGACCTTGTTCGTCGTAAATCTTTAGAAAATAATTCGACACATATTCTACGAAGTCATCGGGCTGATCTTTTAACACCTCAAACGTCAAATCTACAAGCATTTCGAAAAACCCTACAGGAACGTCTGCATTTAATTGCTGCATTAATTATTTACTTTCATTTATTCATTTATATCAATAGTAAATAATAGATATAAATTATTAATATTTAAAATGTTATCAAATAACATGTTTAGTTTGAATGTGCGGCAAATTCATTTTGTGCACATAAAAAATTAAACTAATCATAAAATATATATCTTTAAAAAGATTAACAAAAAAATGAATCAAATAAAAGAAATATATTTCGAGGAAATTATCCTGATCATCAGTCTGCCCTCATAGTCATTGTCAAATTTTATTTACAGATCTAATAGGTATTGCTTGCACGTAAATTGGAGAGAAATTCCATCATCTTTGCACAATGGTTCAGGAACGTAGCTGATTGAAAGATATGAGTAATATTATTGAGCATAGAAAAATGTGCAAAATTATTTACACAACTATTTAAAATTTTTTATATAAAAACTTCAACAATAAGTGGGGAAAAATTTTGTGTGAGCCTTTGGGGATTAAGTCACAATCCCCTAAAATAAAAGTTCAATCAGCAACAAATTTATTGAAATTATTTGATTAAATAATTAGGTCGTATATTTCTTTTTTTGGCTTTATCGTGTTTATTAATAATAAGCCATCATTTTTTCGATAAATAGCAACAATTAATAATAATATGTATAGTTCAAAATTTAAGTCAGCATAATGACGACATAATGGATTGTATATTTTTACATCTGTTGATATTTGTATTATTATTGCATGTAAATTGTTTTTTAACGAGAATAAATATAGGCTGACTTAAATTTATTCATTTAAACAAAAGTTGAATTAATTTTATTTTTTTTATTTAAACAAAAAAAATGTTTTGAACCCCTTGGTATTAACTTCATGTAAACAAAAAATTTTAAAAAATGTATTTTTAAATTGATTGAAAAGATTACTATATTAATATATTAATATATTTTAAAATATTTTTTTACCACCTCATCACCTTTGAAATCACAACTCAGTAAATCCCAAAAATCGCTAACATCAGACCTATATCAACGAGATTTTTTATGCCGTTCTTTTGGGTCATTTAACTGAGAAATTTCTCAGTTTATATACTAAAAGATTTTTTTATTATTGACACTTAAAGTGTCTTTTTCACTCACTTAATGACGCCTCGCTTCAATTATTATTATTTTTATTATTATTGTTATTTATTTTCATTGGCACTGAAGTACCTTGTCAATTATTTTATTATTTTAGCACTTGAAGTGCCACAAATTATTATTTACGACTTGCGTCTAAATTTGAATTTCCATTATTATTGACGCTTAGCGTCTAAAAAAACAAAAAAAATATTAAATAGCCCTTAGAGGGCGTTTTATAATTAATATAATTATTTTTTCTTTTTTAATGGTTGAAATAAATATCACTATATCTTTTTGTTTTGGGGCGGGGATAATCAGATGTTTAATTACACACACACATACACACACACACACATATATATATATATATATATATATATATATATATATATATAAATTATTATCATATCACATTAAAATAAAAATTATTATCATCAGAATAAGATCATTAAATTGTCATTGTCGTTGTATCACCAATTATCACCATCGTTCGATCTACATATGTGGTAATTTTATATTTAATTTAATATTTTAGTTATAAAATTTTTAATCTGCGCCCGTCTTCTAACATTAATAAAAATCAACTGAATATGAAGTCTGACACAATCGAAATATGAAATCGATCCAAAACCAGAAATGTGAATCTGATAAATGAAAACTTTATAATAAAAATGAATTTGAAAATAGAAGAAAAATTTTGGAATAAGAAGTAGAAGCAAAGAAAAACAAAATCAAGATTGAAAGAAGTTCTCAGTTTATTAACAGAAAATGAATCTGTGGAGGTAGATGATGAAAATTTAAGGAAAATCAAGAATAAAATTCAAAGTAAATTGGAATCTTCCATTAAAGAATGTTTGAAATTATTTGGTGAACTAGTATTAATCAAAGCTTAAAACATTTATGTAGTAAAAAACTTAGAAGAATTTACAATTGGAATAAATCACAATCTTGTTGAGAAATCGGATATGATAAAAGAACTTGATTAAGACTTGACGTAACGTTTAAGTCACGCGCGTTCGTGTTAAAATAAAATGCACGCCCGATCAAAGGTTAAACAAAGTAAGGACAGTCTCTTTGAATTGTGGAACTAATAATGATGACAATAAAAACTTTTAACAACGACTTAAAAATCAAAATAATGATGTTTACTTCATAGTTGTATTTAAGGAGATTATAATGCTAACAAATTCTCTAACACTCAGGAGTGTGAGTAACGTATAAGCAAAAGAAATTAAACTGTAGACCTTTCTAAACTCTTTCTGACATTTTATTAGATCGAATTAATTAATAAAAATCGACTAGTAATAGTAAATGCAGATCAACATCCCTATATTAATCATTAACACAACGTATGTCAAAATTTCATAAGACATCAGTTGATCATGTACAGAGTAAAGTGGATAAACTGAACGCTCATTGTAAAGGAGAAAATTACAATTACGAGGAAGATGCCAGCATGAAATCATGAAATAATTCTTCATTAGGTTCTTCATTGAGGATAACCAAGGAAACTCTGATATAGAGCACAAGGCCCCTATAGAACAAACTTAACTCCGACACTGTGGCCAATAGTCCAGAAAGAAATATTTGTTGATCACCATGGGTTTCATGTCACCCTCAATTTCATGAATAAAACTTAGATTTTCTTTTACCTAATCGATGAATAACAAAACCATCAGCTAGGAACGAGTCAAAAGAATACCCAAGAGTCTCGGATATGAGACCTCCGCAACGAAAGTAATGACACCTGCCGCGGAAGTCAGTGATGCGTTACAGACAGGTCCTGTGGGACGAAGGTACACGATATCTACAATAGACACCCCGAATGACCGCTCAGGAAAATATTGATAGCCGATGTGAAATTGCTAAACTTGGCAATTAAAAAAGAGCCAGGAAGGAACCCCGCTCGGGAAGCTCGGCAACGAGATGAATTTATACTTTACCGGACTGAGGAAGAGACTCGCAAGTCTCAATTGAGGGTTAAGCTAGCCAGAAGGAAACTTGCCAGGGTCAATCGAGCAATCGCCATAGGCCAAATTCCGAGCACGGACGCTCACATTCAATGATATAATACATCTTTCAAATTGGAGGATCCGACTTTGACAACTCTCTTGGCTTTGTCTCATACATCCGTACATTTTACGGTGAGTGAGATTACGGAAGGGTTACGAGGAACATCCTTATGCCATGCAGCAACCATCAAGGGATGAAGCAGACGAAAATCAAAGGGAAATAAACTGATATGAAGAGAAACTGGTTATAATCTGTCGATTTGCTTGTGTCTATTTAAATGAAAAATGCGATATTGTTTTGTGTTTTCATTATTAGTATAATAAATCACATTGAAAGTATAATCATAGGTTTAGAGGTCACCACTTCTACTAATTATACTTCAATTTAATGACGGAAATCACCAATCATTCTTATTTAAAGATACATTTTTCACAGGCTATAGCTTGAATTAGTATCGAAAACTAGATCGAATTTTAGAAATCTAGGCCTTTGATCCAACAAACCTCTATACGTATAATTGGATTTATTATTATAACTAACATAGACAAATGCCTTTACAGTTCTTTAATTAAAAGAGTAGTAAAGATCATAAGGCCACTTCAACCACCTCTTACATTTAATTATCACTTGTCTATAAATATTGTACTTATTATCTTGTTCTTTCATGGATGGTTGCTGTCGTATTCATAATAACGGAAATGGTAAAGATGAGAGAAGAGAATTTTCAATTAATTCAACAACTGCTGAAAGCAAACCAAGAATTGCAGAAGACCAGAGCCACCTCGTTCGAGCCAGCCCGAGTAAAAAAGCTCTATAGACAGTTAGAAGAAACTTAGGCGTTGGAGGCCACGCAAAACAAAATTCGCAACCCCAACCCACACAGATTAGGGCTCTGGAAACAGTTTTATTATTCAGCCAGGAGAGCGTTGCTGTGACATACTCCCTGGTGTTTGACTGGCACAACTGATTTACAAAGAGCAAGAGCAGGCGATGGCTGCGAAGGAAACCAAACGGAGGGACACAAACCTGGAAAGGCCAAAAGAATTCAACTTCGGTTATCACGGACAAACAAAGAGGTGGAAAACCCAATCGTCAATTTAGTGTAACAAGCAAAAATATAATTTTTATCCCGAAATTTCTTCTTTCTTCTTTGATAATTAAGTAAATTAATTGGAGATTAATGAAATTAGGTGAACCAAATGCAATGACAAGTAAATCAGGGACGACGAAAGGACGAGACGAAGCCTACTATCGGCACTTCGCTGGACCCACGGTGAGCCCGGGCCTCAGCAGCATCTGCAGAGAAGCTCACCTTTGGCGGACGCACAATCCTTTGTTGAACTACCTACGTTGCTTAGCAACAGGTAACAAGCGGGTAGAAGAGCAACAACCCACCAATTTATACAATATTTTGTTGATGCAACTTGTTTGCAACATTTAAGTTGCCCTACTTACCATCATCAACGTTCTTTCTATGCACCATACTTAAATAAAATATTATATAAAATGTAATATTTAAGATATAAACTCTCTTTATTTTGATAGTGTATTGTTATTGAATATTTTTGATGTTTTCAACCAGCTATTTAAACTATTTTGATTGTAAACAGGATATCAGGTAACCAGACGTGTGTGTAATTCAAATTTTCTATTTATCGCGCTACTTATCCAAATCAAACATGATTTTTTGTTAACAAATATATACTTATTTTTATGTTTATATTTTAATATTGGTCAAAGAGTACATTAAAAGAATTATTTGAAGCAAAGTAATTAGAAATTAGTGAAGCAAAAGAAATAAACCTTGAGTATACATTTAAATCAAATTAACGTTCTAAACAAGAGGATCATTGGGTTATCTATATTCACGTAAAACAAATTAATTCTGAAAGAAAAGTGGAAATTGTGTGATAGTTTGTGTTAAAAATTAATAAACGTATTGTGGATTGGTTTTTGCTTATTTGATTTTTAAAAATGGGCATGAGGAGTGAGCTATTGACTCGCTTCTTAAATAATAACTCAACATATTTAATTAAAATAAAAAATTTTATTTGAACTTTATGATGCATCTGTTTTAATTCTAAAATATAAATATTATTTGTTGCCTGATTTAATCTCATTGATTGAGTTTTCAAAAATACGTTAATTAATACGCATGTTTTACATGTTCCGTCCTGGGTACCAAAACGTAATGGTCTAAAAATTATTGGTCATGAATGACGACCACTGTTTGTCCGGATGGCAAGCGCTTAGAATTTAATGCTTATAGAATTTAACTAAGTAATAACCAGTCAGTATTTCAGTTAATAATAAATAATTAAGTCAATAAATTTAATTTATTTCAATTAAAAAATATTCAAATGATAAGGTATTCCTCGGACACGAACACCCTAACCTCAGATGACATAAACCAACTACCACCTATTTTATATTACCAAAACTTTAAACGCCTTCCGTGCGTCAAATTTGAAAGATATTTAATGCTAATTGAGGATTGTTCAGAAAACACAATCAACGATAAAGAGAAGTCTAAAGCGCTAACTCCTATCCCGAAATTCATCGCATATCTGGTTTTGGCGATTCGAGGCAAATTTGAAAAAGAACTAAAAAATAGAATTTGTTTTTTAGAATGCGAAACGTTGCCGAATCAAAGTAGTATAATTAAACTAGCTAAACAGCTCTATCTCAATTCAGAAACCTATGCAAATGTCTTAGAGGCAACCATCGACTGTGACTGCCTCTTGTTGTTTTGTACACTTCTTGAATTACTCAATCGGTTCGAACATAAACTGCTGCAATTCTCCAGTGAAACAAGTGAATTCGTAGCCAAAGAGAGCTTTTTTGAAGCGTGCCGCCCGAACGAGTTCATCATTGTTGATCAGCTCACAAAGTATTTGACCAATATTTATCTGAAAAAGAAAACCGATGTTCGAAATAAGAAAAAGAACGAAAATCTCCCAATTTTGAATAATCTAGGAAAGATCGTCCAATCGTATTATGCCATCAAAAATTACAACAAGATTGAGGCTGTTGACTTTCATAATAAATTTTATAAGCTTATATACCGGGATTTTCGCCAGACAAAAACTACAATGCACCGATATCTGTTTCGGTTCATTTTGAGGAATTGTTTATATCTAATTCGTAGATACGTCTGCGTTGTTGGCAATCGAATCAGACTACTTCGAAAAGAATCGTGGATCACTGCCAACCAGACCGTCATTATCAACGTAAACACATTTGCAATTCATCGAATGGCCAAGTTTTTAGCGTGCTCAGTAACAGAGATTATGGGCCCTAATAACTTTTTGAATGACAGAGTTTTACTGTTGGAGAACGTATTTTCTATTGAATCTGAAGCTCTTTTTTATCGACAAAAGAAATTTGAAGATATCATGATCAACACCGACCCAACCTATTGTCACACTGGATGCGTTTGTGGAATGGGCTAACCTTTGTGAAATAGTTGTTATAGGATTCCTCACTTTAACTATGTCTTTGGGAGTCATCTTTTAGAAATTTAGTTAAATTTTGCAATTTTGTCACTTTGATGGGGGATACGAATATAAAAATATTTTGTAACTAATTAGTTGAACGAATGTAATTAAAATATTTAAATAAAATTTTAAATGTACTAGTGAGAAAAATAAAATTTTAAGTAAACGTTTTTTATTTCAAAATTATATTATCGCAAGAAGTTTGAATATAAACCAACCAATTTATTATTATTATTATTACTATTATTATTATTATTATTATTATTATTATTATTATTATTATTATTATTATTATTATTATTATTATTATTATTATTATTATTATTATTATTATTATTATTATCAATATTATTAACAAATTTTTGTGTAGGGATTCGTCCTTATTCCTCAGCTTTAATAAATATTTTTCTTATATAAAAATTTAGCCGTAATCCATCCTTTCGACAAAGTATTTTCCTTGAGTCGAAAAATTTTAGCAGCGTACCGCCCTTATTTTACGGTTTTATCCTTATTCTGCAGTTTTTAATAAAGTATTTTCGTCGATTCGGAAAATTTGAGCAGCGTTCCGCTCTTATTTTATGCGTTCCATTTTTACTTTACTATTTTTGTTAAGTATTTGAATTAATTCGGAAAATTTGAGCAGCACTTTGCCCTTATTTTACAGTTTCATAATAATCTTATACCAACAGTTGAGCCGCATTTCACTTTTATTTTACAATTTTCGATAAGTATTTTAATTGATTCGGAAAATTTGAGCAGCGATCCGCCCTTATTTTATAGTTTCATGATAAGTATTTTAATTATTTCCGAAAATTTGCGCAGCGTTCTGCCCATATTTTCCGTTTCAATTCAACATAGTTTATTTAATTCGTATATATTATTTAAAAACATTATTTTTCATGATTTTGGTGGTTCGGATTAATCTTTTTCAGATGGCTATTTATTTTAACTGTTGCAACAATTTTGCAATTTTCCCCGCTACCCATTTCCTCTCTTTGTCCTTAAGATTTATGTGTGTTTATTTCCTAGTTAATGAGTTCCCACTGAACTACTCAGTGTTAGTGATTTTTAGCCGAATGTTGTTAAATTATTTATGTCGAATTTACAGGAAATGAGTGGTGGAGGAGTAGCCAAAAGACTACTTCCCCTCTTCCCAATTTCCCCTATGACGGATATTATTGACGTTTAGGCCCTGCGTTATTCACGCCGGAACCTTCATGGGCACAGGCTATTTCCAGATAAACTGCACCTACACAGCCTTAATTGTATGTTGATTTTGCTTTCTTGCTGTGATGTGGTGGCTGTGGGTCGAAAAAGAAATAGAAAAATTAAATGTTACCATCCAAATTCGGTAAAGGTTTCGAGGCATAAATGTATATTCTTCATATAAATTCTTCATTCATATCATAAAATTCCATAACTGCAGGCAATTGAAAAATTATTACAGATTCTTCATTTCACATCATAAAATTCCATAACTGCGGCAATTGAAAAATTATACAGTACCACAAATAGACAACGGTAATTTAAAATCAATCTGACCAGCTACAGCTAACAGTAGAATTAAATTTTTCTCTCTGCATACAGCCTGTTAATTTTGGTCTGATCTTGTCTAGTCAATTTGACTGTACACAGTCTGTCAATTTGGTTGAAATTTGGTTGTCAATTTTGTGCCGAAATTTGTGAAAAAAAATCAGTATATATACCTACAATTCGACCTCAACCTTACGTGTTATTTTTATTGCGATTAAACAAATTTGACCTTGAAATTATTTGTGTTATCTAAATTAAATTTTTATTAATTTCTTAATTACAATTGGTAATTTATTTTTAACATGAAACAAACGATGAAACAAATAGTTCGCCCACAAAATACAAATTTGGGGCTCAGCTTTGTTATTAAGAAGAATCAAAACAATAAAGTTAAGAAACAATAGAAAGTGACCAGAGGATAAAATATGCAAAAATCGAGTTATTAAACAGAAAATATCGGGACAACATTTTGCCAAAGTATAGAGCTTAATAGCAAACGATGGAAAACGATCAAATTGGCTACAAAATAAGAAAAACAGTGCAATGAAATAAACGACTAGACACCACATACAAATCTGGGGGTAAAAGAAAAGAGAGATTAGCGGAAAACTATGGAAAACGATTGATTTGTCTACAAGACGAGATGAAACAAATGACGTGACCACCAAATACAAATTTCGGAACTCAGAAAGGAATAAAGGGAACAATATACAAATTTCTGTTAGCAATAGTAACAAAATCAAGAAAACGTTTAGACGACATTGGACAACTAATAATTCGTAAAAGCACCAACAGAAGGATTTAAAACGAGTTAGCGGCTAGTAAACGGGAGAAGTTAGACATTTGACAGTAACCACCGAGACGAGATTTCAGACAATTGCAGAAGGAAATAAATAGAAGGAAACAAAACAAGAACTATGTAAAAAGACCAGCTTATTTACATGGAAAACAAACTAACGAGTGAAGGAAATACAGAAACAAAAGATCAGTGTGAAATAAGAAGCGAAAAACTTTGTTTGATAATTCAAAGCTGTGATCTAATGATTATCTTACAACGGAAAACAAATGTCAAAGAAAATTAAGAAACTACAAATATTCTCAAGAGCACATTCAACTGAGCATGAATGACGATTCTAGAGGGAAACAAATAACGATCAAAAACAATAAATTTTGAGACGGAATTTCACCAAAACGCAGACAGATAACAACTAGAAAATACTGACAGAAATTTTGGAAAACGATCGGTTTGTCTACATGGAAAAAAGAAACACAGAGTATACAATGGAAATCATCGAGTGAATATCATCCAAAAACCGTAGAAGTAAGAATAAAAATATAAAAAATAAATAAATAAATAAAATAAAAATAATAAAAACATGGGAAAAGTGGAAATCACGAGGGTTAAAGCGATTAGAAAATCGGAAAACACAAAATGCGGGTAGTGTAAATATTGTATGAAAAAATTACCGAACCATATAAATAATAATTAGATAAGTATGAGAATAGCGGTTAGAATACGGATAATTGGAGGTCGATAGATAATTATTACGAGAAATAGATAATTTAAAATAGATATTAAATGAAGGGAGATGAATCAAAAGGAAAACAATCACAGCGAATAAAGTTTAAGGAAAAAGACAAGAGGATTTAAATAAAAAGGCCCATAGAGCAACAGCGGATGAAGTTTAAGGAAAAAGACGAGAGTAGTTAAGTAAAAAGGCCATAGCGCATAGAGATTAAGGAATTATTTTTTTGGATAAACGATAAAGAGATAAAGAAGAATAGTTAACGAGACGATTATTGATATGATGGTGATGATTTATTTGATTAAAATAGTTAATTGATACGACAGGATAGATAATTGATGCGACTATAAGGATAATTTAGACGAAGCAAATAGATACTTGATACGAGTTATAGATAATTTAAAATAAACTTAAAAAAAAGGATAAAGAAGTTGACGTAGAGAAAAGAATTAAGGAAAAGCAGTGAGAGTAGTACGATAAATTAATGCGGAAATTTATGTAGAATAATATGTACTAGAGGTGTTATTTATGTTTAGATAATTGACAAGGAATAAAGAGATCAAGTAAACGACGAATAATAGAACCGATAAACTAGAGATAGAATCAAGAAAACGAGTTACGAGAAACTGGAATCAAGGAAACCATCGAGTAAAGAAACTGAGAATATACCAAAACAAACGGAGAACAAGGATAAAGAAATAGACCATTGTATTGGAATTCAAAGAGAGTGAAAAGCAGCAACAGATAAAAAACTTAATACAGTAGTGACAGCAGAACCAACGATTACAACAAGATTAGAAAGTTCGGAAACAGAAACCGAAAAATATGATAAATTAACGAAAAAGTTAACCGATGAAGGAAACAACGTGAAATCACACGAACCAGAAATTCCAATTCAGTTGAAAACAAGTACGAGTAAAGAGATGAAAAAAATTCGAGAGGAAATTAACCAAGAGTTGCCAAGTATAAACACGGATGAAACAGAAATATATTTGAGAGAATCAACAATGTACGAAATCACACGCGTTGAACCAGAAATGAGGAAGCAAGAATCAATACATTCGAGTTTAAAGAGGAATGTACAGGAGATGCATTCAGAAAGAAAATACAACGGAGAAGATTTAAATGACGAAAAAGAAACTGGAAATTCGGAAACGAAAACATTTGAAACGAAAATAGCTGAAACATGGAAAGCGGAAATCATACGAGTAGAGAAAATATTAACCACAATTGAAGAAAGAGTCGCAAAAAAAAAGAAAGGATCGAACCGAGTTAAAGGATCGAGTATCAGAACTAATAAAAGTATCGATGGAAACAACAAGACAAACGAAAGATATGCATCCGCAAACAAATCAATATATTAAAAAACCATCACGAATTTGCGATATTCCAGTTAAGAGAATTCAAGACAGTAGAAGTAAATTTATAAATTATAATAATTATTTCAGGATTAACAACGCGAACTACAATCAAGTATGTAATTTCTATTCAAAAGAAGGATGCCGAACTGACCGAGGTTATCAACTAAAGAATTGCCAATGGTGCCATAGAAGAGTTCGCACAGAAGGAGAAGAAATGATAATCTGTTTTAATTGCAATCAAAGCAGTCATATGTCAAAGAATTGTCGAATGAGAAGAATTCAAGGTCAACAAAAACCAAACCAATTCAAGAAGAGTCCACAAAATAACCCAACACAAGGGGTCAAACATTGAAGAGATATGACGATAATGAGGACAATCACAAGATACGAGAGTAGAACCTGTTACAACTGCAACCTAAACGGACATATAGCTGCAAATTGTCCAATAGAGAGAAAATCGAGACAACCAAAACCGAACAATTATAGTCAAAGTACACAAAGCAACCTAAGACAAGAGATTGAGCAATTAGGAGGTATGATTCAACGAATATCCGCAAACAATCAAAGACAACGAAGTAATACGAGGAGAAACAGGAATGATGTTCGATATTAATGGACCAGAAAATATTCGGAACAGCAACAAATCGAATGGCAGAGATTACAGAGAGAGGAAATCCAAGAAATTCGACAAAGACGGATGAACAGAAATTAAATATCAAGTAGAAGCAATATGTCGAAAATAGTCAATACAAAAGAAATCCACACTGCGGAGCAGTGTGTTGTCACAGTGAGGATGGTATGGCAATAAATAACGAAAATAACGACAAAGAAAATGACGTAATTAAGAAAGACGAAACTGAAGAGGTCAAAATAAAATCAGAGCAAGAATTGAGCAGCGAAGAAAAAATAAAGATAATTCAAGAGTTCACCGAACGATAGACGACGAAAAAGCAGCAAAAATAGCGATAAAAAGATAGCAGAAAAACAAAAAACAAAATATTAAAAGCAGAGGGTACTACTACAAAAATTGAAAAGAGGATCGATAAGGAAAGCGAAAATAAACATGTTACAACAAGGGCTAAACAATAATGAAAAGGAGAAGAAAGATGAACTTCAAATAAAAGTGAAAAGTAAAGTATTGGAGTCCAAATCTATACAAACAACAAGAGATAATATAGGGATTGGAGTGGTGTCAATCGAACAAGAGGTAATAGATATTTTAATGGTTAATAAAATTTCAGAGGGAGAACTAGTCGGAAAGAGAATCCAAGAGCGACAAACGAGAAATCTGAATATGCAAGACAGATCAAAAACAGTCAGTGAATTGATAATTGAGACAAAAGAAGATGTAATAGAAGAACTCAGCAAAACAACGAATGTGGAAAGGAAAATTACAATGCAGCATGAATATGCACAACAAAACACGACTAAGAAAACCACAACGAACGAAGAAAGTACCTGGACAATCGATACGAAAGCTAACGAAGTAAATATCAGAGAATATTGTAAAGCTTGTCAAAAATCGGGACACGCAGAGAACGACTGCTATCGACATCAAATAAGCCAACTATTCAGGAAGAGAGGACACCTAAATAGATTTTGTCACAAAAGACGCGGAAAATGTTTAACTGTCTAACATGGGGAAATTTGACTCAAATTTGTCCAAATAAACAGACTCAGAACCCATCCGGAACAGTGGGACTAATGAGAGGAAGCAATAGGAAACCAGATGAGATCAATACCAACACCAGAATAAAGCCAGCAAATGACACAAGTGTCAAATCAACCTACAAACCAGGAAAAGACGTGACAACTGGAAGACAGAAAAACCTATTAGACACGACGAAACAAGTTACCAGAGTCGTAAACAGCCAAAAGACAAAATCAAAATATTATAGTAATCAGGCGAAACAGGAACGAGAATATAACGAAATCCATGATGATAGAATGAATTACCGGAAACAGATGGATGCAATCATCAAAATAATTAAGGAAATAATGCCGAAATGGACTAGAAACAAGAATACCACCGAAATATTAGGAGGAGTAACAAAGATGATCACGAACTACGCAAAAGGCTCAAAATCAACAGCAGAAATCAGTATCTGAAAGAAAAGAATTCCAATATTATTCACAATAATTGACATAGCGGGTAATACACCACTATACCATGCCATAGAAAGCAAATACGAAAAACGAACGATGAAAATTATTGAGGCAATGAACCAATGTGGACAACATACAATTACCGGAAATGAGAAAGGACAAACACCCATGATGATTGAGGTGTCAGAGAGATATGTCAACGAAAATTCTGAGGGAGTTATTAAAAACAGGATCAACTCTAAATGAGAAGGACAATAAAGGAAAAACGATGTTAAATTATATTATGATGTCACGAGAAGCAAGAGCAATAGATTTCGTTACGATAAATGCAATTCAAGATGACATCGAAATAATAGGACAAAATTTAAACCCAATCCTTGGAGCAATCGAGAGAGGATACGATGAAGCAGCAGCAAAACTGATCAATTGGAGAAAGAGAAAATCCGATAACGAAATCATAGACGTAAACAAATTCGAAAGCAATGAAAATATATTACTGAAAAGAGAAATAAATTCTGAGTACGCATTATCAAAGACGATAAAAGCTTCGTTAAAGACAGGAGAAATAAAGTTCACGGACAATAAAGGAGAGCCTGAGAGAATAGGGTTCAGAAAGGAAGAATTAGAAACCGTGGTAGGAGAATGGCACCGGATACAATGAAAATTTAGTGGTAGAAAACAAGAAATTGATGACATCAGAAATGGAAGAAAAACGAAAATCAAGATGTATGAATATATAATCAAAGAAATAAGTGTCGAGGACAACAGGATTGAAAAGGCTCGATGTAATAAAGACCAGGACAAAAAGGACGATGAGGACAAAGACAGGAAAAAGGAAGATGATAACGAAGAGCGAGAAAACCAAGATAGTAATAAAAAGCAAAATTTAGTGGAAATAAGACAACCACCGTCACTAATGACACCACTCAAGTGGCCAAGCGAGATCAATATATATCAAGTAACTGACGAGAGATGCGGAGGGATACGCACCTTGCGCGTAGATCCTTTGGAGATAAAGTAATAAATAGTTAGAAATGTGCATATAATGTAATAAATATGTTTATATAGTAATGTATAAAAGTAGTGTATAAATATTATATGGAATGAGTAAAATAATATCCGATAATATATAAAAGTAGTATATAAATATTATAGTCGAAGAGCGAAAACAAATTAAAAATCAGAGGATGTGACAAGAAATAAGCGGAATGAGAAAGACAAGTGATGCGATATTACGTTAATATTGAGCAATGAATCAATTGGAAGCTAATCAAGTATATTAAGCAGTAAAGCTTAGTTAGATAGATGAGTGTAAAACAAGGATCAGATCAAAATCAAAAATTGAAATAAATCGACTAAGAGGTACGAAGCCATCAAGGAAGTCAAAGACAAGAGTAGATTTGGAGAGCAAACTAAAATTTGGGAAATCCAGTACAATGGAATGAAAGTTGAAAATGTGGAACAACGATAACAAACCCACGATCGAAGTAAAATAAAGCATCAATGAAGAAATAGATTAAATATCAAGTCAGTCAACGAAAAAGACGATAGGGAATAATATGACAAATAAAACTGAATCAAATAATGCGAAACTGACGGATAATAACAAACGGTAAATAACTGAAAACAAAATTTGTGGTCCTTGAGTTAAACGAAAAAAAAAGACAAAGAATTAGAACCAGTAAAACTCAATATACAAAACTAAATGAATACAAAAAGGGGAGGAAGACTCAAAAACAGAGCAAGGAATAGAACCGGAAAAACAACCAATAGCAGCCAAACGAGACAAAAAATTGATATCATGAAATAGTTATTCCAAACCAGAATCACGTTCAACACCAGATATGAATGAAGAAAAGACCAGAGAAATAAATCAAAAACAACTCAAAAATCAAAAACCAGATAACAAGAAAGACAAATCAAATCAGTAAAGAGAGAATGCAAAGGGCAATGCCAATAAACGACAAGACAAAAGATGATGAAACTGAACTACAAAATGCACCCAATCAAAATGGAATATCGAAAGAATCTTGTAAATTGTAGTAAAGGCAATCAAAGAAGATAAGCGATGTCAAAATAAAGTTAATACCAATCACAGAAATGAGAAACAAGATATGATAATAAAAACAACAGAGATAAAGAAGGAAGAGAAACAGAAAGTCAAACAACTACCTAAAATCAAGAGAAATGATAACGAGTCTTATTAAAATAGATCGAAATTTGTGGTAAATAGTCAAACAATTGTAAATAATCATCACAAACCCATAATTGTTATAAAAACAAGTAAGCGAAAGCAGCATGAGATTGGCGATGAGAAGGAAGATGGCGGTAATGAAAAAATATATACAACCTAGCATCCCTTAGAAAGAAGTCGAAAACCAATCAATCGATGCAACATTACCTGTAGCATATACACCGAGATATGCAGAAACCCAAAGGATACCAATTACGGACGGAGCAACTCCTAATATACCCAATGCCCAAAGGATTAAAACAAGAAAAATAAATATACTAATAATCAAAGTGAGCAAAGTCCAAACTTAAAAAGATCGTACGAACCCTCAGAACTCTAGAAAATCAAATCCGAAAGTCAATAGAAAAATGAAACACCCATCAAGGAAACAATATTCAAATATTCATGGATGCTCTTTAGAAACCCTACAAAATAACAGAAAAGAACCGAAAATCAAGAACAAATAGCCCAAATCGATAACCAAAAAGAAGTAACCCAAACCAACCCCAAGGAATCATGAATAATCCCAAACCGATCAATTATCATCAAACCATCGAGACGAGATAATATGATAACGGGTCATCGATCCACAGAACCCAGTTGAACTTCACCCAGTTTCAAGATACTAAAAAGTCAACAACCAAAAGCAAGAACATCTATTCACAACCCAAAACCCCAAATACACCATCAAAAAAGGAGTCTTGATCGAAACATTCTTTCTATTCTTTTATCTGAGATTCACTACCCCGGCCAATCTTTTAAACAATCGGTAGCTAATCAGCCCTATATCAAATAAAGTCAATTCCCCAGACTGAACAAAATCTCAAAGTTAAATCGCAAAACAGTTAAATCGCACAAGTTAAATCGTCAAAATCAGAACCTGCTAAAGAAAGTAATCAATCAGAAACCAAAGAATACCGAGACATTATCGAGATAAATATCTAAGTGACAGAATATTGAACTCATGATTAACAATGAACTAATGATTCTTAGTCAATTAACTATTCTTTATGAGTGATCATAACCGGACTGTATGTCCTCTTTTACTTCATCTTGTAATCCATAGATTGATGTAAAAGTATGATTATTTTTATGCATGTGGGTTTTGAGGTCACGACCCTGTAGCTCGTAGACCCAATGGAATGGAATCTTTTAGAAATTGCGGGTCGCAATTTTACGAGCCCCGGAGTGTTTTATGTTGGGCCAGCACACAAATAGCCTTGAGAATTATTTAAATGCATCAGTAATACAGCACGAAAACCCAGCACCAAGATAACTTAAAATACAATATACAACACCAACTAAACACTTTAAAATCTGAGAGAAAATAAATAAATTTAAAATCACAAACATAAAAGTAAAATAAAATAAATACAAAATGCATCAAGAACCGCACGAAATCTACATAAAACATAACATAATAACAAGAAAATTTGACCGTAAAATGACCATTTATATAAAATTAAAAATTAATGAATTAAATGAATAAAAATAAAATATTTTTGACTGAATAAATTTAATTAAAAATGTTATAAAATAAATTACCAATTTAAATTAAGAAATAAATAAAAATTTAATTTAGATAACACAAATAATTTCAAGGTCGAATTTTGTTTAATCGCAGTAAAATTAACACGCAAGGTTAAAGCCAAATTATAGGTATAAATACTGATGTGTTTTCACAAATTTTCAGTCTTATTTTTCCGAAAAAAAATTTCATTGCAGAGAATTAGTCGGTGTGTATAACTGGTTGAGAGCCGTGCATTCAGGCAATTAACACGGGTAAGTGTTTTGCCTGAACACGCCACTCTCAACTGGTGTAATATTATTAATTGAATTTTCGAAGGGAATTGATTGATGATTTTCCAATTGAATCTATGGATGATTTTTCAAATTGAATTTATGAATGATTTTTCGAATTAAATTTATGGGATTTTCGAATTAAATTTTATGGAATGGGCACAATAAATTTCAAGTGGTATTTACGATATGCTCACAAGTTTTTTATGCATTACGAATTGCCGTATGTGGCCGACGTAATATTGGTGGGTTACAGGGTTTCAAATCTTGCTTATCTTTATGGTTGCCCCAGTAACTCCATACAAAATGATTCTAGCTGCCACTTGGCACCCGTTGCTAGGCAACGTTGGTAATGTGTTCAAGTGGTGGATTATCCGCAAAAATTGAGTATTATCACTAGTACTGTAATTGCTCGGACAATCCTCGGGTTCACGAGCTGTCGATAGAAGACCTGTGCTCGCTTTTAAAATTATTTGGTCCCCTTGCGTTTTAGTTTCTATCGTTTATCTATTTATTTTACCGACATTAGTTTAACAATGAAATAGGTGGTACTGCTACAATGTTACTTCAAACCTCAAGATGATATAAAGATAATAAAATGTATACGGAAACCACAATATATATAAATGATGTTTTATTTATCTATGAAACACATGGATTATATAATTTCCGACGGATTGGAAGATCGAGCGGCTCGGCGCTTAGCACGCTCCTTACGTCCAGGTCGACGACTGGCTGTTGACGGGGTGATTGGAGTAGTCAAGGTTGCAGATGAAGTAGAGTTCGCTTCGCGATAGGCCAATTGAGCAGGGGCGAAGACTAGAGGGTAGGTCACCGCTGCTCCCTCCTGACAGGCGGATAACGCTACCTCTAGCCCCCTGATTTGAGTTTTTAGGCCCTGTACTAACTGTTTTTCTTCTGCCTGTCCCTTCTGGGCCGCGGTTAGTTTTTGGTACAATCGTTTGATTCTCGTGGGCTCGATCCATGTCGCTTTAATTTGCTGCGTTTCTCGAACTAATTGAACGAGTTGGTCATGGAGTTTCTTATTGATGGTCAATGGTTTTGTTAGAAGTTGCTATCGGATCATTCGGTAATTTATTATATTTAATTACTTTATTTTAATACACATTTTAAGGGATTTTCTTCGTCGTAAAATTTTCTCGTTGGATTTATTCATCTCATTCTCATGCTCAATATTGAAAATTTGTTCAACTTCTGCTGGAAATCTTATTGTTATTATCAAGTTAATCTGCTTATCTCCTGGATTTCATTTGCAAGTGAATAGTTTTAATTTATTGAAATAAATTTTATATGATTTTTTCTTTCGTCTTTTAATATATTAAAGTAATCGTTTACTATACTTACGTGCATTAACAAGGAGTTTCCAGTTAAGACCACTTTAGAGATGAAATCAATCATATGATCGTTCAATGTTAGGTGAGCTGGTTTGAATTCTAATTCAAAGTTACACAACATTCTGGGTTGATTTATTGTAAATCGAGGAATTTAGGTTAATTAATTTTAAATCTACCATTATATTAAAGAAAATTTGTTGATTAAATCAATGAGATTAATTACTGGTTTTTTAATCGATGATAGTTTTACTCAAAATTCCTTTACTGATAATCAATAATTTACAATAAATTAATTTAATGGGTTACGTAATTTTACTCAATAAAAACTCTACTTTTAATTATAATGATTTAATGAATTACTTTAATCTTTCTTTATTTTCAATCAATAGCTACTTTAATTTTAATTAAATCAAGGAATTACTTATTTAATGATCACTACTAATTTATTCAAATTGTAAATTTAATTTATTTCAAAATATTAATCCAAATTAGTTATAACAACGATTTCCATTAAATTTATTCCCCGTACCATTCCCCTTCAATAGGTCTTAAGCGCATATTGTGTTTACATTATATTTACTGAGTGCCCACTGGACTACTCGGGGTGATGATTTTGAGCCGTGTGTAGTGTGATTTTAGGTCGATTTTACAGAAATGAGAAACGAGGAAGCAGCCAAGAGACTTCTTCCTTATTTCTCGTTTCATCTATACGGATAATATTGACGTTCCAACCCTGCGTTCCGCACGCCGGGTCTTCACGGGCACAGATCATTGGCGATATTACACGCACTTACACGAATCTGACTTGTGTGTAGATTTTATTTACTTGCGGTAGGTGTTGGCTGTGGGCCGGAAAAATTTCGACAAAATTATTTATTTATTAAACATAGAAAACAGTTTATCAATATTAATAATATTTATTAAGTATAAACAAATAAACATAATTACCATCCATGTCAATCCATAAAAATAAAAATTGCATAATATTGCATAACATAAAAATACCTCTCCCCCCACGCCGACATCCAAGCAGAGCTCTACCGAGGTTGCAAGGATGTGACGTGGAGAGAGGGCTCCAAAGTAAACATTTCTCACCTAAAAGTAAGATTTTGAAAATAGTTTTAAAAGGTTTCAAAATAGTTTCAAAAATGGTTTTTTGGTTAAATTTAATGTGAAAATGGATCATTATTTATACCTATTTTCTGTCCCTAACCTCGCATGTTAAATTTGATGTAGTAAAACAAAATTCGACCTTGTTATTTTCTAGTGAATTCTATTCTTTAATTTTATATTTTTTCCATTTATTTTGATAATTTTTCATTTAGAATTTTTATTGAATTATTACTAATTCAAATTTTTTGATTTAAGTTTCATTTTCATGAACTTTTATCAATTTTTCAATTTTGTCGAATTTGTTGTGTTTTCTTGTTATATTTGTGTTGGTATCGTGCGGATCTTGGTGCGTTTTGTTATTATTTTAATTTATTTTTATGTTTATTATTTTATATTTAATTCTCTTTTTTCTCATATTTGATAGGGTTTAATTGATGTTTCAATAGGTTTATTTAAATTGCGTGTTATATTTGCGTGTGTGTTACTGATCCATTAAAACATTCCTCAAGGCCGTTTACGTTCTGGCCCAACAATATGCTGAATAAATATTTTCTATCTATAGCCTTGGTGCGTCGAAACTTTTATTCCAAATACCATAGTAAAATTTATTTATTTATTTTTCTTTTACGGCCCACAGACGATACAGCACCGCAAGTAATTAAAATCCAACATACTATCGCAAATCGTGCAAGTGCGTGTATTATCGCCAATGATTTCGTGCCCGTGAAGGCTCCGGCGTGATGAACACAGGAGCTGGAACGTCAATATTATCCGTACATAGGGGAAATTGGAGGGTAAATGAGTAGTCCTTTGGCTGCTCCTTCATCATCCGTTTCCTGTAAAATTGACATAACTTTTTAACAACAATCGGCTCAAAATATCTAACACCGAGTAGTCCAGTGGGCACTCATTAAATATAATATGAACATATATACAACTTAAGGACAAAGAGAAGGAAAGGGTAGCGGGGAAAATAGCGAAATCATTGCAACAGTTAAAATGAATAGCCATCGGAAAAAGATTAATCCGAACGACCAAAATCATGAAAAATAATGTTTTTAAATAAGAATTAAATAAATTATGTTAAATTGAAACGGAAAATATGGGCAGAACGCTGTGCAAATTTTTGGAAATAGTTAAAACATTTATCATAAAAACTGTAAAATAAGGGCGGAACGCTGCTCAAATTTTCCGAAATGATTAAAATACTTATAAAAAATAGTCAAACAAAAGCGAATTGTTGTTCGATTGCTAGTATAATATTCTTATAAACCGTAAAATAAGGGCGGAACGCTGCTCAAATTTTCCGAATCAATCAAAATACTAATAGAAAATAGTAAAGTAAAAGTGGAATGTTGTTCAATTGTTAGTATTATATTCTCTTGGAATCAAAAAATAAGGGCGGATCGCTGCTCAAATTTTCCGAAATAATTAAAATACTTATTGAAAATAGTAAAGTAAAAGTGGAACGCGTAAAATAAGGGCGGAACGCTGCTCAAATTTTCCGAAATGATTAAAATACTTATAAAAAATAGTCAAACAAAAGCGAATTGTTGTTCGATTGTTAGTATAATATTCTTATAAACCTGTTGGGCCAGAACGTAAACGGCCTTGAGGAATGTTTAAATGGATCAGTAACACACATGCAAATATAACACGCGGATTTAAATAAACCTATTAAACACCAACTAAAACCCATCAAATATGAGAAAAAAGAGAATTAAAAATAAAATAATAAACATAAAAATAAATTAAAATAATAACAAAACGCACCAAGATCCGCACGATACCAACACAAACATAACAAGAAAACACAACAAATTCGACAAAATTGAAAAATTGATAAAAGTTCATGAAAATGAAACTTAAATCAAAAAATTTGAATTAGTAATAATTCAATAAAATTTCTAAAGGAAAAATTATAAAAATAAATCAAAAAATAATAAAATTAAAGAATAGAATTTACTAGAAAATAACAAGGTCGAATTTTGTTTTACTGCATCAAATTTAACATGCGAGAAAAATAGGTATAAATACTGATCCATTTTCACATTTAACTTAACCATTTGTAAAACCATTTTTGAAATCGTTTGTAAACCATTTTCAAACCCATTTTGAAACCATTTTGCAAATTTGTTTTTAAAGCTATTTTCAAATCGTTTCAACTTATTTTTAGGTGAGAAATGTTCATTTTGGAACCCTCTCTCCACGTCGCATCCTTGCAACCTCGATAGAGCTCTGCTTGGATGTCGGCGTGGGGGGAGAGGTATTTTTGTTTTATTTGATTATATGCAATATTATGCGATTTTTATGGATTGACATTGAATGGTAATTGTATTTATTTGTTTATAATTAATAAATATTATTAATATTAATACATTGTTTTATATATTTAAATAAACTAAATTTAAATTTTTCTGTCGAAATTTTTCCGGCCCACAGCCAACACATAACGCAAGAAAGCAAAATCTACATAGTACAGATGCATGTAAGTGCGTGGAAGATCGCCAATGATATGTACCCGTGAAGACTCAGCGTGAGGAACGCAGGGGTCGTAACGTCAATATTATTCCTATAGCTGAAGCGAGAAATAAAGAAGAAGTCTCCGACTCCTTCCTCGTTTCTCATTTCTGTAAAATCGACCTAAAATTCTATTACACACGGCTCAAAATCATCACACCGAGTAGTCCAGTGGGCACTCAGTAAATATAATATAAACACAAAATGCGCCTAGGGTCTATTAAAGGGAAAGGGTACGGGGATAGATTAAATTGAAATTCGTTGATATAACGGATTCCGTGTTAATGTTTTGAAATCATTAGACTTATTGCTAAAAGTAAATTAAATTCATATAAATTAGATAAAACTTATTACTAAACGTAAATTAAATTCATATTTTGAAATAAATGAGAGGAAACTTATTGCTAGAAGTAAATTAACTAATATTTGGGAATAAATTAGCTAAAATGTATTGCTAACAGTAAATTAAATGGTGTAATTATATTAGATAAACGTGTCTCTAAAGGCAAATTAAACTAATAAATTGTTTAAATTATTAAATCTTATTTCTAAAGGTAAATTAAATTAATAAACCTATTTCTAAAAGCAGATTAACTTAATGTTTTGAGACAAATTACATAAAACGCATTGCTAAGAGTAAATTAAATGCATAAATAAAACTTATTACTAAAAGTAAATTAAAATCGTATCTGAAACAAATTAATTGAAATTGCTGGTAAGTTAGTAGAAAACCATTACATTCATTGAGTAAAGTAGTTATTGATTAAAACATACTAATCCTCTGATTTAACATAAGGTAATTCATTATCTAAAAGTAAGGCAACTATTGATAAAACTAAGCAATTCGTTGATTCAGTTAATGTAATTTAAGTTAATAACCGCAAAGTAATTATTGAATAAAACTAACAAAAATCCATTGAAATAAAACTCAATCAAAAAAATAATTTATTGATCGGAGCTGAACTAATGAAAAGTATAAGGATAGAATAAAATAGGTCGTAAATCGACTCGTCATTCAAAGGTAAACCAAATAAATAAATTGCTTAAAAGGAATTAATGTAGCTAAACCGATCAACACGAAATCCATAAGAATCGTTGACATAAGAGAAAGATAGTAGTATAATATTATCAAAAATTTACTAAGAACCTGATCATGATAATATCTCCCACCCGAAAATTCATAAAAACCTGCATCAGTTAAGTACATATATAATTCCAAATACAATTCACATTATATTCTCAGACGAAAATGACGTAACAATATAATAAAAGCCCAATGCGAATTCGAAATGAAACGTTAATATGCGTAAGATGAGAATCAAACAGATAAGTCTTCTTCGAAACGATTTAATAATCTCGGAATACCATAAGGAGATTAAAGACACGGGTTTCCTAAAATTAAGCAATAAGATATTCAAATAAGAATAACAGACGTACCTGACATATCCAAAAATTGCCTCATCGCCGCGCACGACCATAGTAGATGTCACGATGTAATATCAGAAAGTAGTTAACTAAGAACCAAAGTTATCCGAAATAGTAAACAAGTCCACCGGAAATTGTAAGTCCAAATTTTAGTAAACTAATACGATCCGAGAAATAGAAATTTCCGTCGACATTAGACGTACCGAATAAACAGATCAAATGTCATTTACTAACGCAGTCGCATTAGATAACGGATGTGGACACCCCACGCTGGTGAGATAATCTAGGGCGAAGGTCAGCTAAGCATTGCGGCACAATTCGAAACACAACGGATGTAGAAACGGAAGCCCAAGTTAAAGTAAATCTTACCAAAGGCCGTGTTGTTGATGTCGTACAACTTGTAAATACAAATCGATAAACACCACTACGGATATAGACACGCTAAAGTCCCTGTAACGCCTATCTATATCGTAAGTTGTAAATCTGTAAATTATCGCGTGCAACGTCAAATGTAACAAATCTTGAAACAATTTTTAATTGATATTATGTATTTAACAAGTATTGAACACACTCCGATAAATGATAAGCCTTACATCTATTAAATTTTAGAATCAATTGACAACAAATGTTATTCAATACTAGGTATTCAGTAATTTTTAAATGAATCCTAATAAATAGCACCACCATACGCGCGACAAACTCTGACTTGACGAACATTAATACCCGGTAGATTTGTAAGTACAGACTCACTCGTTAATATAGCAATAGAATTCCCCAACGTCTCACAATTAGGGCAACCACTAAAATAGAAGTGCCGTGATGAAAGCGTGGTAGATTAAATAGCTTCCCCAAGGACTCAGAGACGCACAACCCATTAAATCCGCGAAAGATGGTACGGATAATTAGCATTCGATAAGTTTAAATGGTGATAGACCTAATGATAATAACAACCTGGTCGCTAGTGAGTCTAGTATACAATCTAAGCGAAATATCTAAAGGAACTGTTTTTTTTCATCCCCATATGCCAATAACTGATTTTGGGTGTGTTTTTAAAATATGCCGATCGAATGGACTAACACCCGAATGCCCGACGAACAATGCCGGAAGGAATCACACCCAAACGCAGAGATATTCAATGAAATTCAACGACAGTGGCCGTACCCCACTACTTGGAGGGTACTGGGCCTAAATAGCGACCCATGCGGACTCGCTGGACAACAATACCCGGCAGCGGAGACGTATATGAATGCGCGGAGTCTCCTCACCCAATGGGAACAGGTGCGGGAGCAAGTGGACCTACAGGTGGTCAAGGCGAGGATGTACCTCGCCAACGTGGAAGATGACATCCTCGCCGGACGAATCGCAGAGGCCTACCCACCTCGCCCAGTCCGCGATACCCGACGCCCATACCCTGTGGTTCCTCCGAGAAAAAGCCGGAAGAAGTCGTTTCCTGAAAAATAGAGATCTCAAAGACACTAACGACTAATACGAACTAGTTTGATTTTTTTTGTTGTTATCGAAAAGAAATGTTCTTTACCCTGTCTTTGCGTTTGATCATTTACCTAAGAATATTCGTTTCAATCGATATGTTTACGATAATTATAAAAATAGATTATATAAAATTCTAGAGCCAAATTTAATGAACTTATTCTTTATAGTCATGTCCACCAATCAAATTCTACAAGCGGAATTAGATCGCGCACGGAACACAAATGCGGACCTCCTTCACCAAATACTCCAGATGACAAGAGAGGTCCAACAGATCAAAGCGACTTGGTCGGATCCGAAAAGAGTCAAAATGTTATATCACCGAATATCTGCAGCACAGAAAGGTTGGGCTGAAGAGCGACAGCTCAATCAGAGCCTGCGCACCCAAATACGAGGATTAGAAGTAGCCATAGCCATTTGTCGGGAGGGGGAAGCGGTCACCTATCCGCTCATATTCGCCCCGTCCCAGATGGTGCAGAGGAATCCTCAACCAGTAGATCAGTCCTCAACTCAACCAATAAATCGCCGGCCGGGACGCAAAGAACGTGCTCGACGCCGAGCTGCCCAACAATCAAAACCGTCCCATTAACCTCTGATAATTCACATTTCTGTTTATTTCAATAAATTAGTCGTACTTATAGTTAAAGTATTTCCTAAGGGCACTTACACGCAGATGTTGTTATGAGTACTCGCAGCGCAACTTTAAGTCATCTCTCCACATTCGATCATGAATTTACTTCCACAGGGACAGAGCTAGACGAGCATAAGTCTTCTATCGACAGCTCGTGAACCCGAGGGTTGTCCGAGCAATTACAGTACTAGCAATAATACTCAATTTTTGCGGACGATCCACCACTTGAACACATTACCAACGTTGCCTAGCAACGGGTGCCAAGTGGCGATTAGCATCATTTTGTATGGCGTTACTGGAGCGACCACCAGTCAATTCAAACAAATAAGGAAACCCCGTAACCCACCAAACCGTAAAATAAGGGCGGAACGCTGCTCAAATTTTCCGAATCAATCAAAATACTTATAGAAAATAGTAAAGTAAAAGTGGAATGTTGTTCAATTGTTAGTATTATATTCTCTTGGAATCAAAAAATAATGGCGGATCGCTGCTCAAATTTTCCGAAGTAATTAAAATACTTATTGAAAATAGTAAAGTAAAAGTGGAACACGTAAAATAAGGGCGGAACGCTGCTCAAATTTTCCGAATCGATGAAAATACTTTATCGAAAACTACAGAATAAGGATAAAACCGTAAAATAAGGGCGGAACGCTGCAAAATTTTTCGAATTAACATAAATACTTTATCGAAAACCGGAAAAATACAGATGGATTACAGCTAAATTTTTATACAAGAAAAATATTTTATAAAGCAGAGGAATAATGAAGGATCCCTAGTAAAAACTTGATAATAATAATGATAATAGTAAGGATAATGGTAATTATAATAATAATAATAATAATAATAATAATAATAATAATAATAATAAGAATAATAATAAGAATAATAATAATTAGTATAATAATAATAGTAATAATAATGATAATGATAATAGTAATAATGATAATAGTAGTAATATAATAAATGTAATGGTAATTATTTAGTAATAAAAATAATAATAAAGATAATACATATAATAGTATCAATGATAAGGCAAGCAATAATAGGTAATAGGGAACATTGTGGTTATAATAGCGATAAGAGTAAGAGAGATACTGTGTGAATATTTAACACAACAAAGAGTGTACAGGCCAAAGAATAATTCATCAACACGGACGACGATAAGAAGGACTATGGGAATGAATCTGACAATAAATGATATGAGAGTATAGGTTAACATTTGAAAGAGATAGGAGAATAATGGGACCTAAGAATCGAAATCGAGCACAGGCCTTCTATCGGCAGCTCGTTGGACCCATTGATCGTTCGGTCAATTATAGCATTAGTAATAACGCTCACTTTTTGCGGACGATCTACCCACTCGAACACAGCCCCAACGTTGCTTAGCAACGGGTGCCGAGTGGTAAGTGAAAGAATATTTGTATGGGGTTGTCTGGGTAACAACCATATAGTTTCAAAATATCAACACCCAGAAACCCACCAGAATAAATTATTTATGTTGAATTGAGACGGAAAATATGGGCCGAACGCTGCGCAAATGTTCGGAAATAATTAAAACATTTTTCAAAAAACTGTAAAATAAGGGCGGAACGCTGCTCAAATTTTCCGAATCAATTAAAATACTTATCAACAATAGCAAACTAAAAGTGGAATACGACTCAGTAATTGATAAGATATCGGATAAGACCGTAAAATAAGGGCGGAACGCTGCTCAAATTTTCCGAATCAATTAAAATACTTATCAACAATAGCAAACTAAAAGTGGAATACGACTCAGTAATTGATAAGATATCGGATAAGACCGTAAAATAAGGGCGGAACGCTGCTCAAATTTTCCGAATCAATTAAAATACTTATCAACAATAGCAAACTAAAAGTGGAATACGACTCAGTAATTGATAAGATATCGGATAAGACCGTAAAATAAGGGCGGAACGCTGCTCAAATTTTCCGAATCAATTAAAATACTTATCAACAATAGCAAACTAAAAGTGGAATACGACTCAGTAATTGATAAGATATCGGATAAGACCGTAAAATAAGGGCGGAACGCTGCTCAAATTTTCCGAATTAATTAAAATACTTATAGAAAATAGTAAAGTAAAAGTGAAATGTTGTTCGATTGTTAGTATAATATCCTTATAAAACTGTAAAATAAGGGCGGTACGCTGCTAAAAAATTTCGACTCAAGGAAAATACTTTGTCGAAAACTGAAAAATAAGGATGGATTACGGTTAAATTTTTATATAAGCAAAGTATATTTTTTAAGCCGAGGAATAAGGACAATTTTTGTTCACTGGTTGATTTATCTTTAAGTTTATTACCTCCTTTATTCCGCTCTCTGAAATATTCTCTTCGACCAACTGGCAATTTTGTTGATCTGCCTTTTCTTTTAATACTCATCTCGCAACTCAAGTCACCAGTAAACTAAATTGTTTTTGGTATTTTTGACATCTTTGTCCAAAACCAAATTAGTTATTTCTGGGCTCCCGGGGTTTCTATTTGTTTAAAATTATTATTTTGGTGGCGGGTTTCTCTTTTATCCCTGGATTTCTTCTTCAACCAATTTCGTTTTCCGTAATTCTCACACTACTCGGGATTTCTGTTGGCTCGGACTTCCCATTGGGTCGGGTTTCCCATTAGCCAATTAATTTTTAATTAATTTCTATTTTTATTAAATATTTCCTTCTGGGGACCCCCAATCGATTTAATTTTTATATATATGGATTCGCCTCGTCATTTGGTATCCGCCCATACACATTTCCTCCGATAAATATTTATTTTAAAATTTTAATTTATTTTGCCTTTTCTATTATAATTTCGAATATCAATGTTTTTATTGGGTTTCCATTTTGACTTTTGTGCATTTTGATAACCCCAACAACTTAAAGACTAAAACAATTTTAGAACGAAAAGTAAAAAGGTCTTGAAGTTGTTGTTGAGGGGTTGTTTGGGGGCTTTTATCGTTTTTCGTTTTTAAGAGGAAAACCTTTCTATACACCTTTCATAAAACTTTAAATACTCAGGAAATATTTATTAATTTGCTCTGAATTTTATATTAACAATTCTTAAAATTTATTTATTTTTATAAAAATCTTTCTTTATTTTTAAGTATAAGTATAAAATAAAAAATGTTAAATTCGACAATAAAAAAAAGAAAAATTTTAATAAAAGCGTGTTAATAATTTAAATAATTTTATTAGACATTGTATAATAATTTTGTTGTAAAATAAGTAGTTTAATAAAATAAGCAATAGCTTTTATTTAAACATTCATTTCTGAAGTAGTACAAGATTGACCTCTGCTCACTGTTGCGAGGTGACCACTGATTGCCGCATGATTACGTCACGCGAACACCGGTTAGTTACTACCCGTAGACACATTTATGATGTCACACAGTTGAGGACCAACACACCTTGATTATCTAATATTCTAGAAACTTCCGCACATACATTCCAGAATATTTCTGAACACACCTAATACACCAAGCCGGGTTCAGATAAATCTTCTATAATATAAAACAAAATAATTTTATAACATTATTAACACACCAACTCACCTTGAAGTTGTTTGTAAAAAGTGAGTTCGGATAAACCCTACACTAAAGCAAAAAAGTGATAAAAAATAAAATAAAAACAGCACATACTAAAAAAGGCATGTACAGTTTCAACGTGTAGTCAACCAAAGTTGAGACAAACACAAAACTTTAGAGATATTTGGAGAAAAATATAGAGGTTGGAGAATCAATATCACCAGGATTAAGGAAAACCAACAAAACTTAAAGTAACCAGACGATTGATACAAATATATCAAGTTAAGAAGTAATTTGACGATCAGTAATTTGGATATAATTCACTGTGTGTGGCAAGAGCTTTGAGTTGTGAATCTTTTGTGCAATCTACCTATGAATTTTCAGCTTAATTGTTTCTTTTCTCATCTTGCACTGATACCACCGCATAGATTCTGTCAGTTAGTATTTTCATCGTGCTGTTATGATCAAAATTTCCTTAACAGCATTCAGCAGCTGTACTATGTGTTTTTCGTTCAGAAAAAATGGCTCTGAGATTTTGCATCATGAACAAAACCTAAATTTTTCAACAATTCAACATTAAAATGGTTTGATGCGTAGACCGCGCATTTGATTTGCTGGATGACTCGGAGCAACATTAAATTGGCCATTTTGTCATAATTAATATTATAAATTTAATAATAAATAAATAATAATCAATTTAACATTTAACAAGGACTTTATCTAGATGTCAACAATTTCATCCTCACGAAACCAGAATTTTGATTACAGACTTCCACAAGTCTCAGTCGAAGAGTATCTTTTACCTTTTAAGGATTGCCTAGTCGAACATTTCATCAATGATCGTAAGATAAAGTCTGCAGAGAAAAAAAGCGGATGTCAAGTGAAATTGTTACCCAAGTCGATCAATAGAAAGATTCGTAACGCTGGGTGGGTAAAATATGCCATTCTACAAATTTCTGGTCCATCCGATAACGCCATCGTTAGCTGTACTAAAGCAATTGAAACCTTTTATCCTAACTTTGTACTTCGAAAACCTTACGAGAGAAAGTCAATAGTTTCTTTCTTTATCGAAAATGGCGTGCCGGATAACATGAATTACAGTGAGTGTGTCCAACGTTCGGCTCAAACTGATATTTGTTTCCACAGTATGAGGCTAAATTCAAGTTACACCTTGGAGAACAGAACTGACAATCCTGGAACCAAACCTTGGAAAATAACTCCCAGTGAGAAATTCGGTCTATTTAGTCCTCATTTGTCAAACATTTATAATGCGCAGTTCCATTTGCTGCCTGAAACGATTCAGTTCAGAGAACCGATTCTCAAAACAATTAGCGGCAAAACGGAAAACTCTCATTTATTGAATGATCCGTATTCGGAAAATAGCTTCACGAGATACTTAACAAATACTTCGAAAGGATCAGAGATTCAGCACCCAACGATTGACAATAGTCGAATAATTGAGGAAAACATATCCGAAGGCAAAGAACACTCATTTGGAAATTATAAATCAGAGAATCCTGCGTCTGATGTATCTAGTGTTTCGCCCAAACCGAGTATTCAGAAATCGTCCGATCCCCAAACGATTAAAATTTCAAAAACAAATGTTGCAAATAATTTATTTGATAACAAAACGTTTGTCCAAACGAGACGATCGTCTTCACAGTAAGGGGATTCCATTTCTTTGACAGTTGGTTTAACATTTATAGTTCCTCTTAATTTCTCCTCTTTTGGTATCTACAGTATATTCCATGTATATCGTCAGATTCCTGATTTGAAACTTTTATTTAATTAAATTAATTTTTATTAATAAAATTATTTTAATAATACCTTAAATTTGATTTTATATTTTTCAACATCAAAAAGAGAAATTAAGATTTTCGTTTAAGGGGTTCAAACTTTTTCCATGAAAGCAGAATGCTACGATAAAGGTAAGTGAAAGACTTCCAATTACGAAATTAAAAAAGAAGTGAATAAACCAACAAATTACTTTCATATCTCTGCAAAGGTTTCCCACTAGCCCAACTTGGAAATCAGAGGGTGACTAAAATGCAAGGTTCACATATAAGTCGAAAGTAAAAAATTATTTTTGGGTGCATTAAATATTTTTTTATTTTGTACATTAAAAAGTTAATTAAAAAGTTTTAAAAAGTAAACATATTTCAAGTTCCGGTGTCGAGAAGTACAGTTATTGACGTGTACACAATGCATCCTGAGTAATGAGAATGCAAAAACCGAGAAAATGAAAACATAGCAAATAAGCATGGTGGAGAAAATAGTAAGTTATAAGTGGCAAGAAGATGATAATGTTGGTGTTGGAATATGAATTTAAATAGGATTTATTGTCAATCTGACTCCAACCGTGCTTTTAAAAAGCAGTAATGAACTCCTAATGATATAAACTTTATTGATTAATACACTTTATCTCCACTTTAAAATGACACAAAGAATTATCTGTTACAGTCATGACTTGGTGCTTATTACGACCCTTCGGGAAGAATAGCATTTTCGGATCAATTGGATTTCACAATCACTTGACTACTGTGACGGGTTTCTGAGATCGGTAACTCTGATTTAGTTGCTTTGCTTTGACTTCGTTTAATTTCTGTTTCAAATTACTCTTTTCCTTTCTTCAATAATTTTCTGTAATTTTCTCCAATTATTCGTTGAATTCTGTCCAATTTCTCTCTAATCCCTTTTTGTTTCTTCTCTTATCTTGAAAGGGCTTTCAAAATAACGTGCAAATTTTGCTTTTGTTTTTGTTTTCCTTAATTTGCACTCGTTAATTATAAATGACCTTCTTTTATTCATTTGTCTGTTTTTATTGATTTTATTTTTCCAAATTATTTTATTTATTATTATTTTTTTGAAAATCATCCAACCCAAACAATAAAAAGAATCAGTAAAAAAACAAATGTGGCTTGCAAACTATGTCAAAAGACAAATGTAGTTACGAAAAAAACAAAGTAAGAGACAAATAAACTTACAACGAATGAACCATGGGGAAAAGTATACATAGACAACTGTGGACGATTCCTAGAAACATTTAGAAAGAAAAAGTATATTATTGCAATAATTGGTCAATATAGTAAATATATTTCATTGTTTTCAGTAAAAACTAGGATGAGAACACAATAAAGGAAACTATGAATAACAAATGAATTTTGAAGTTTTGAGTACAAAATGAAGCTCATTTAGATTATGTGAAAGCTTTTGAGTCGATGGTTATAAAGGATATCACAGAATCAATGGGAATTAAAACTTTTTTCTGATAAAAACACATTTTAATAGAACTATATGAATAAATCTTGCATAAATTATGACGCTTCTGCAAAGGAGAAAAAACATTCGGAAAGTTCAAATTAATTCTAAAATTCTATTAAATTAGCTTGGTTTGTAGTGCAACTCTAAATCAATGGAAAATCTAGGAAAAAATCAAATATTTTTCGTTATTTAACTGAATATGTTCACATATAAGTGTTGTGTATAAAAGTCATAGGGTAAACTTTGCCCTCAATCATGTTGATAGTTAGTTTCTTTTAGTATTTATTACACCTTTTTAAATGTAATTTCCAGCTCGTTTACCTATGCTTCTTTATAAGTTGCTCTGCGCAATATATTGGAAAAAGCTGCAACCAAGAATGTGAGATGGACTGTGTCTGTACAAGTTTTGATTCTTCAATGATTTGTAACAGAAAGTGTTTACAGAAAAGAGATCAGTACTTAAAGGACTTTTGTCTACACCAAAGTGCATGAATTATGTGCAACAAAGACAAATATTATAGGCAGATGGTAAGATAAACTTTATATTTTTCATTTATATATTTCATTTTTTAAGTTTTTTAAAATAATTTTAATATTTTAGTTTAAATGAAAAGTTCACGTCATTTATGATTAATTTTCAAAACGTTAAGGTCTAATAGAGTTGTATTTTTTTAAGCTTTTCTAAAATGTTTTCATTTGTAAAAAATTTAGAGAAATTTCTAGTATTATAAGGATTTTTTTGTGTATCACCTCTGATTTCTTTATAAGTGACATAATATTTTCTACAAAATCTGATTCATAGTCAAATTTTATAGAAAATATTAAATTTCTAGTAACCTATATTCATTTCCGAATTTCTAAATTGAAATTTTATTAATTAAATTATAATTTACATTACCCATCTTATTACTCAATAAAAAGAGAAACGTGATAAAGCTCTCGAAAACCCAAAAACTACATATTTTTATAAGAAATAATAAATGATTGTGCCCATAATTTTTGTCCCTTGTGTGTATATTTTATTATAAAGTTATTGTGTAATGTATGTGTGTTTATATTTTAGCCTTCTCACCGAAATTGTTATTTCGCATATCTATAGTAAAAGCGTTAAATTTCTGCAGGTCGTCCTTAATTTTGTCATTATTTCAAGTATGTGTATATTTTTCAATATATAAATGAATCATTTCTTATAATTGATCTTAATTTGTGGCTTAACGTACTGTAATATATTTAATTTGGTGTATATAAAGGAGATAGAACCAAACTGGCGAGGTGTTACCTTCATTTCCTAAATATGGAAGGAAGATGTGTATTGAATAATTGCAGAAAGATTTGATTGAATAATTGTCTGTGTAATTGGGCTACTGAATCTGAAGATGTATGTTGTAGCAAATGTAACGCCAAATATAATGAATGCAAAGTGAAAGAATGTGGTAAAAACGAGACTCAGAAAACTGCTTGTGATTCGATCGGCGCTACCAACAGGCAAAACTGTTTTGCAGGAATGTAGAAAAAAATTAATCAGCATTGATGACTGACAAGTAACATAAAACAAAATTTAAACTGCATTAATTCTATTTTATCTTTTGATTTGTTTTATAGTAGGTAGCTGTTAGCCTTCTGCCTCGTATACTTCCCTCCTCTCGTTACAGAAATTACTTGTGCCCCGGACGGCCACACTATTTTTTAGGTAATTTAGCTTAATTTTTCTCATCTCAAATCAGTTACAGTGCTAGGGCTAATGGGGTTTTCAGTCTATCCAACACTATAGTGATAGAGGGACTAGTTAAAATGAACTTGATTGCTACTTCTAAAATAAGTTGTTATTAAAAGAAACTCTCAACTCTCGGTAAAATAGACACGAATTTAGGATATCGTTAAAAACACAAAGATTTCAACTCATAAAAACACTAAGAAAAAGTATACAAGGACAGGTTACAAAATTACAATAAGTGAAAAGTTTTAAAGTAAACTCTGGTAAATCCTGAGTCGAACAAATAACATTTTAAACTATTAAATTAATTAATTTTGAAATAAATTTTCTTTGAAAACTTCAATTTCTGCCGATAACTCATCATTTTTATCTCTATATAGGTTGAACAGCCACTTTCTTGCTATTTTAGTTGCAAATTGGATGGTAGTATTTCATATCACATCTTTTTTGAATAAAGTTTAGTTTTATTCACCGAAAATAACAATTTCTTATTCCCTATTTAATTTATTAATTCTTTATTGAAACCATTCAATGCTTTTTAAAATACATTCCCTTCCGTTTAATGATTTGTGTTTATTTTCCTCTGCTCACTTTTACTGTTTAGTATAAGTCACGAGCTGACTGAAGGTGGGTCGCCAAACATTTTGCTATTTACTTTTTCGTATTAATTTACTTCTGATTAACTTGATGCAATATTTTTTATATATAGGCAGGCACATGTTTGTAGTATATTGTAAGGTGCTTTTAAAATTTTTATTTATTTGCGAATTTCTGTATTAAAAAGGTTTTTCTTATAAACAACTTATTTTAAATAAATGCATCATAGTAATGGTTCAAAAGAAACTTAAAATACTCAAATAACAAAATAAAAATTAAAAATTAAATTGCTTATGTAATAATTATGGTGTTGAATTATGTGAAAAACAAAAGGGTTGTGTATATTGTTAAAAAATGTTGGATTTATAAAAAAATATACGTTCTGTTATAAAAATATTATCTAAATGAAATTAAATGTAAGTATTTTTCAAATTTAGTAGATATAAATAAAATTCTTCATATTATAATTATTTTTTTAAAGAAATATTGCTACGATGGATAAGGTGTTGTGAAAAAATCCCGTGAAAAAGCAAAACGAAAAGGAAAAGGAAAGTTACATTCTCTTATGTAACAACCAAACCGTTGATAAGAGAAAAATGGATGAGAATACTTCTACAAATATCCAATCTTCAAAACAAAGGAAACCAAAATATGATTGTGATTAATTAAAATTTGGATTTACATGGAGTAGGATCCACGTCTACTGTGTGTTATTTTCCAAGAAATGCTAGCTAATGAGAGTATGCGACCTAGTAAATCATTGCGGCATTTTGAAACGAAACATGGTGATTTAAAAAACTAGCCAATGGATTATTTTAAGACGACATTGCAGGAACTAAATTATTCAAAAACTCTGCTTTCCCACTTTACTAGAATTAATGAACAACAAGAATAGGAGAATTTATATATTTGCTTACCCAGCAGTAAAGTATGTTAGATATGAAAAACCTCGTGAAATAAATGTTGATGGATTTCATGAAATTTTAAGCAAACATTTTGATGATTACAACACCCATCCTATTAAATTATATATAGTTGTATACAAAGACAAAATCCTTTTTGAAATAATGTTGAAGAGATAGAATAGGCTCCAATGCACTAAGAAGAACGGGTTAAACAAAATAAAATCAGATTTAAAAGATTAACGCGAGTGCAAAGAATGCAGAAAGAAGAATATACAGAAAAATTGATAATGATAATATTAAAGGTTTTGGTGTAATAGAGAGGTTTTATACAGTACCAATAACTTTTATTCTAGATAAAGAAAAAACCCAAAAAGGAATCTATAGCCAAATTATAGAATTAGATTGAAGAATATATGAAGAACTGGTTTGGAGTGGTTTGATATTTAAAAATATTAAACAAATATCTGTAGATATTAACCATTACGGAGGGGACATTTATAAAACTTCCATTTAAATCATCTGTTACTCTTAATAACCAAAATACTGATAATAAATGTTTTCTTTTGGTACATTTTAGCATATCTACATCCAGTCAGAACAGAACATCCATATTGTGTAAAGAACTATAAACCATTTAAGAATGAATTGAATTTGATAGAATATATTTTTCAATAACAGTAGATGGGATAAAGAAATTTCAGAACAAAACAATAAAATTTTAATAAATGTCTTTAGGATAAATAATGAGAAAAAATTCTCTATCATATTTCGAAATCATTTATTTATATTCAAATAATCATTTACACGATTTTTTTATAAAATTTTGTATTTCATTTTAGTTTCAAACTACATGAATTTGAATTGACTAGTATTTAAAATTCTATGGTTATCTATTAATTTCATTTTACTTAGACATTTCTGAATCATTTTAATATTCACGATGATTTTCAGGAACTCGGATCACGTATAACACAGATTTTATAATTATTTATTGGAAAATCAATAAAGTACAATCACTTACTGAAAGGAATCAATCACATGCATTTTCATAATTTTCATCAAACGAATACCATTTTCTAAACAATTTACAACAAACTTGGCGGGTTTTTATTTAAATGTATTCAATTACATTTAAATTACTCACAATTTTAATCAATGATCTATTTGATTTTTTAGAAAATCTTACAATTCAGTTAATTTAACTAATGTTCTATTGATAAGTCCTATTTTCTTTATAATTTCCTACTATACTGAAGGTAATTTTAAAAATTTTATTCAATATTATTTAAAGTACTAACAAATTTCATAAATGATCGATCAAATGTTTTCAATATTTTACAAATTAATATTTAATTAATAAGTATTTTTTTCACTATAAATTGCTTCTAAGTTAAAGGTTTTCTTTTAAATATTTATTCAAGCTTATTTAAAGTATTATCAAATTTTTTCAAAGATCTAGCACTTTTTCCGAAATTTTTAAATTTAGTAAATTTCCATTTATTTTATTCAGATTCTATTCACCATAAAATCATTTAATCGGAGTTTTTTGCAAAAAACAATATTTTACATCAATCACATACATTTGTAAAATCATAATATTCAATGGAAATATCATTTAATATATTATTTAATATATTAATATATTGTTCAAAGTTTAATGCTATAACTATTAAAAATAAAACAAAAACATTTGAAAAGAATAAAAATATTTCAAAGTTTTAACAAAAATTATTGACTTTTAAAATATGATTCAAAGTTTCAATAAAAGAAATCAGATCAAATACAAAAATAATACTGTAAACAAAGGGAAAAAAATTTTATTTAGAAAAATATACTATAGATTTGACTTTTTCATTGAATTTGACTACTAACAGCTTGTTTACTTTCAACTAAGCAAATGAGTAACTAATCAATCGATTTAGAGACATTAATGATGTATTACAGAACGAGAGTGAAGACATTGAAGGAAATTTTTTTAATAAAATTTGTGTTTAAAGTTGTATTTATTTTTATTGCTCAACTTGTATATGCTTTTATTTAAATGTTTTTGGTTTATAAACAGGTATTGCTATCTATTGGTTCAGTACCTAGTTATTGGTATTGATTATCTTTTTTAATTTAAATAATAATACATTGATTAATATGTCATTACATAGTAATTTACGTCATCTTTCAATGTTTTGATTGATTATGACATTAAGTTATACTACGAATACCTTATAAGGATTTTGAATAAAAATGAAATATGCACAAAACAATTCTAAGACTTTTAAGGCTTTGGACTTTTGACGTTAATAACCTTCGGCCCTTGTGAAACTGTCGATGGTATTTTATATCATTGTATCCATGGTGGTGCCAATATTGAAAACCTTATTTGAAAAAAGTCAAAATTTTTGACTTTTTAAGAATTTGACTAATCATGGGTCAAGTTTGAAAGTATTATTAATACCATAATGTAGAGCACACGTGACTATATATACACTACAAAAACTGTGAACATGGAAGGTTTGAAACTTTTTAATTTAGAGGAAATCCAAAAATGTTAAACTATATAGTGGTGGCCTACTTGTTCTTTAAAGTGGCTTGGTATTACAATGTTTTTAAAATGTATGTGTGTATTTGACATACTTATTTTTTAAAAATAAAACTATAGAATGTGAGTGTATATGTGACCTATTTATTTAGTTTTTACAATTACATGGCCTACTTATTTATTTAAGTGCCTGAGTACTGCAATGTTTTGATGATGAGCTATATATATATATATATGAAATTTTCTTGAAATACATAAATTTTTTGTTGAAAGACATAAAAATTTCAATATAAAACATGAAACTTTGATCTACTTTTTAAAACTTAAATTGATATATTTTTCCTATATAGATTTGATCTATTTCTGACGGTCTCACATCAATTCACTAATATTTTCCATGTACTATAATTTTCCATGAACTATAATTTCATAAATAATTACAACTAAATTTATTCACAAGGCAGTTTTGCATTCTTTGCTTTCAGCTAAAAAAAAGTTTCTACCTTCCAGTTCAGTAATCTGAGACATGTATTTTCAATTTTAGTAGGCCCCAGTTTGTATTGAAGCATCATAGTCGCATCATTACCGGTTAATGTCAGCTTATTTTTCTTAGTTGCTCATTCTTTTACTAAAATGCCATTTATATCATTTGTAACATTTTTGTTTTTTCATAGAAATAAAATGTCCAAACTGTGAAATTGCCTTTGTGTCTCAGAATATGGAAAATGTTTCAAAAAGAATAATAACAAAGATATTTGTGTTGTCTAGTTAAATCGGTTCGACGAAGTATGCAATGTTTAGTCAACTTTTGTTTGTTAGACACATTTTTGGTTTTTACCTACAAGATTTATTATTGTTCTGTTGTGTATAAACAAAAAAAAGAATAAAATATTGGATAAAAAACTTCCGCTCTTTTATTCGTCCATCAAGGAGATAATGTAAATTTTTAGTTAATATAAAAATTTTTATTTAAAAATTAATTATTTCAAATATTTTTACTATATTCTATTATAGAAAAATCCTTAAAATATATTTTTTTACTTGAAACAAAATATCAAAATAAGTAACAAAATAACGCTGCAGATCTTACAGTCGAATTCCATGAAAATCTTTAAGTGTGGCACCACGCACACCCACACTCACGCACACGCGCATGCATGCGTACACTCGCTTTTTGCTTACCATCTACGTATACGCTTCATCTTATAATATTTTATTTTATTTGTTGCATTGAGATTACAATTTCTACAATTTCGGAATATTGATTTTTTTTAAAAGTTTTCATTTTGTTATGAAGCCATTCGATGTTCACAATCGATTGGAATCGTTGAAATCAATTTTTCGATTACAGAAAAAAATCAAGGTGAATTATTTTTGAAATATTTTATTTAATTTTCTCCTAATTAAAACAATGACAGCTTCTGTTGGAATTTTCAATTTGTTAATGAAAACTTGTGGGCGATATTTATATTTGATTTATGTTTCATTACGAATTTGAGGTTTTTCAAATATATTTTAAAAATCCGTTTTCCGTCCATCAAATAACAATCTGGCAAAAAAGACTAATCTAATTTTGACGTGCTCTTTCGTCCCAACCTAACAATAGACCTCAGATAGCTGTCATACCAAAAGCTAGTTCTTCCACATTCTTGAATTTATTCTGATTCTTTTGTGTAACACGTTTATTGTACACAATTTTCATTGACTACTTCACTTAATTTTTCAATCATTCAACATTTTAAGACATCTGTATATAAATACTAATTTACCAACTCAATTAATTTTCTGCCTTTTCTCCATTTTCTTATATGTTCATACCAAGAGTTAAATCTATAATTGAGCTCTTCTAGGACAGGTTTTCGAAACTGCAATAACTCAGAACAAACACGACATAATTTATAACATTATTTTGTTCGATTAACAATACAAAAAGCACTAAATGAGAAAAGAATAATTTTTGAAAAATATGAAATTCTTTTATTTTAATTTCTTCTCTTTCCTCATCTTATTCTTTTATTATTTTTATTATTTTTATTTTTATTATTATTATTATTATTATTATTATTATTATTGTTATAATAATTATTATTATTATTATTATTATTATTATTATTATGAATATTATTATCATTATTATTACTAGATGAATAAGTTCTTGCTGCAAAGTAATAATTATATTGAAAAAAGTTTCGATTACTAAATAATCCCATCAGCTTCTTGTGGAACCTAGGAGGACTATTTAATAATTGAAACTTTTTTTAATATGATTATTACTATGTAATAAGGCTTTTATATTATTCACTTATCTGATATCTTAATTTATGCCACTACCAGCGAATCATCTTTTATACATTATTTATTTAAAAGATAACGCCAATAAAAAACTTTTCGTACAATATATTTCGACAGCATAACTGTCATCTTCAGGTACACACAACGAACTAAAAATAGATGAATTAAAATTTAATTTAAACAAATTTTTTTTTAATTTAATTTTGTAATAAATAAATATTTAAAAAATTCGTTCAAATAACTTTTAATTAATTTAAAATTTTATTTATATAAATATTATAATTTTTATTTATATTATAATTTTTTAAAAAATAATGTAATTTAAAAATTCAATTATTTTAATAATATTGAAAAAAAGTTTTTTTTAAAAAACAATACATAAACATAATTTAACATACTTAAACTATTTAAAAACATTCAAAACATTCGTAGTCACATCACTTTGCACATTAATCTTTGGATCCAATGACCTTATCAACAATGCTTCAAATATCACGCGTTCCAAATAATTATTAACACTTTTCGACAAAATTCTAAAATCAGACATTCCTATTTCACTTTTACAGCATCTATTGTGCTCACTAATAAAGAATTGGTATTCTAAATCATTTTTATTGTTGATGATAAAAGAGACTGCTGACAAATTGATTAAAAATCCTAAGGATCCATGTTTTGAAAAGTCTGAGTGTAATTTGTCAAATGTTTGTGAATTGAGTGTTGATCTAAATAATAGTAAAAATGGATATAAAAAATTTAGCCTAATATGTGTTAGTATTGCCGTACCCTGAATGTTTTACAAATTATAAAAGGAAGTTAAGTAAACAGATGGGAAATTTAGAATATAAGATCGTCTCTAATTCGTGTAATGTACGCAATATGTTTATTAATAAATCAAATACTCCGGTTGGATTGTGTTTTGATCTCGTTTATCAATTTACATGTAATGGGTGTAATGCCACATACATTGGAGAGACTTCCCGTCATCTCTGTACTCGAGTTCTAGAGCATTGTCGATTGAAGGGTTTGACCAATATCAGTGACCACAATAGAGGTTGTAAAAGTGAAATAGGAATGTCTGATTTTAGAATTTTGTTGAAAAGTTTTAATAATTATTGGGAACGCGTGATTTTTGAAGCATTGTTGATAAGGTCATTGGATCCAAAGATTAATGTGCAAAGTGATGTGACTACGAATGTTTTGAATGTTTTAAAATTGTTTACGTATGTTAAATCATGTTTTTTTTTTAAAAAAAAACTTTTTTTAAATATTATTAAAATAATTGAATTTTTCAATTACATTATTTTTTAAAAGTTATAACATAAATAAAAATTATAATATTTATATAAATAAAATTTTAAATTAATTAAAAGTTATTTGAATGAATTTTTTAAATATTTATTTTTTACAAAATTAAATTAAAAAAAATAATTTGTTTAAATTAAATGTTAATTCATAATATTTTTAGTTGGTTGTGTGTACCTGAGGATGACAGTTATGCTGTCGATGTATATCGTACGAAAATTTTTTTATTTGTGTTATCTTTTAATTAAATCGTTGCCAAATTTATTTAATTATTTATTTACATTATTTACATTATTTATTATTATTATTATTATTATTATTATTATTATTATTATTATTATATCTCATTTCAAAAAATCAGATCTAAACGCAAAAATCGAAAACTTTTCATGACATTTTCAACAACACTTAAGCGCCTACACTTTTAGAAAAAAACAATTAAAAATCACGAATCAATAATCTTTTGAAATAGAAATTGAAATGCACATTGACTAATGGGCAAATGAAATCGATAAGGACATTTATTTTGCTCTAACCTTTCACTGTATACTGAGGTTGTAAATATTCTCTTCCTGCAATTTCAATGGCTACCTGAATTCAACACGCAGCCAATCAGATTTCAAAGAAAAATATATCAATAAATAATGTTTTTTAGTTTATTGATTTATCAATTATTTATATTATTATTTATATTATTTATATTACTACAAATAATAATATTTGGTGTTTTTGGTATTCGATATTCAATGAAATGTTCTCCATACCTAAAAGGCAAAGCTTAAAATAAGATACACAGATAGCTTTCAAGGGTCCATGCGTATTAATTGGAACCTAGAATTCTTCAGTTAAAGCTTTAGGTAATCAGTATTAAACAGCTTCAAACCCTGTTTCTGGTTGAAATTCCAATTTTATAACAAATCATATTCAAGAAAGCTAACTTTGATTTATTTCTGATACAATCCAGGTCCGGGTAGCACCAAATTAAATCGATTTTGATTAACAATCATATCACAAACTCAAATAATTGTTTTTCAATGAGACAACTGGAAAGCAGGATTTCGAATAAAATATGTGGCGCCATCAAAAGCAATAACCATTATAGTCACTTAACCGAAGTAATTGGAGCTTGGTTAGAATGTTTGCGAACCTTTTTACTCTGTGGGTGCTACATCTTTTAATTAATCAAAAGGAGGATTTTATTTCATTAAAAGCGAACAAATGATCAAGGAAATTATTTTAAGCGGTCAAAAAAAATTTGTTTTTGATTTGAATATTTTATTGAATATTATATAAAAGAATTTATTTATAAATAATTACGTATTTGTTTATTAATTACTATTTAGTTATTAAAACAATCACCAAACATTGACATTGAATTTCTAAATAAAATAAAGCACCAATATATTTTGACAGACTCACTGTCAACTTCAGATAGATATGAACTTGAAACTATATAGAATAAATTACTTTTATTTAAACAGATATCTTCATTTATATTTTAAAAATATTTTACTAAAAATATTAATTTCTGGAATTGAAGAAGAGATGTAGAAGTTCAACGAATGAAAAATTATCAATGATTGAATTAGCTTTCTTTGATATAAATAGTAAAGTTTGTCTTTGGGTTTCTATTTTGAATTACAGGATCGTCATCGAGTTTATTGATAGATTTCAAGTTTTACTCAGATGGTATTAAGATCTTTTTTATGAATATTTATGTCATGGGTGCAATGCCACATACATTGGAAAGACTACCCGTCATTTCCGCTATCAAGTTCTAGATCACAGTCGATTTAGCGAATTGATTGACATTAGTAAACGCAATATTGTGCTGCAGGATGAAAATAAATGTAAAATAGTTTTGATTAAAAATTTTAAAGTATTTTTATTCAGAATTTATTGAAATTTTGTTTAAATCTCGATTTTATAAAATATAAAATTTTTTTAAAACTCGAGATTTATAAAAAAACAAAATTTAATATTTTTAAAATATAAATGAAGAAATTTGTTAATAAAAGTAATTTATTCTATTTAGTTATTTTTGTTTTTTATCAACATGCACAGAAATGTTTTGCTTTGTAAAAAAATACGCTGGAATAAATCTTTTGACGGAACATTTTATATTTTGCACAATATATTTTGTCGTATATGGCCGAGTTTATTTTTTCCAAAAATCTTTGATTGAGAACTCTAAAATTTCAATCAATAATTCTGTACACACTTTTTATTCATATAAATCAGTTTTTCTTTTACTGTTTAAGTGAATTTTTAAATAAATATTTTCATTTGAGACAATCAAATAAATTTTAGAAAGAAAATAATGATTTGCAACAAAAAATTGTGTCAACAGAATAAAAATAAAATTAATAAAATAAGTAAAAATCCTAATGACCGATCATTTGTCATTGTAAATTGAAATCACTCTCATTGGTCAAAATCATTTTCATTAAAATTTAATGAATGGCTTTGCAGGTCTAGGAAGCAATGTGTCAGCTTTCAACACTCACAAAATAAATGAATTGAGATTCTAATTATATCATTTCGGTATACATAAGGAGCAAAATCATAAAAGTAGTTTGGTACACTAGAATTGGTGGCGCAATAAATTTATGGGGAACAGTTTCAATATGTAAGCTTTTAATCATCTTAGAAGATTTTTGTTCATAAGATTCCCGAGAAGTTTGACACGCCCCAACCCTGAGTATTTTCAAGATCTGACTATAATAAATCAGACAACAGTCCATCAAGAGGCACTTCTTGCCTTCTATCAACGTATTCATTTCAAATTCCAAATCCTTAAAAAAAACCTTCATTGAATCATATAAAAAACCACATAAAAAAATTAGAAATTAGTCAATTTAATTTTCAACCATTTCAAAACTTCTTTCGAAATTGATCAATAATCGTATTGAGTTTATAAATGTTTCGGTAGGTAAATTACAAATAATAACCATAATAATTTAACTTTTTATTTTTAAACAGAATTCCACAACAAATTTGAGTCATGACTCTACAACTAAACAAACTTCTTCAACTTGAAGATACCTTAAAGCTAACTATTTTCAAAAAATTATATTTTCTTTGTAAATATTACCTAGAAAATATTTGAACATTAATTTATTAGCAATGACAGACAATAGTTTTTATTTTATGCTTATTTAAATATAAATAAAAGAACATTTTTTCGATAGGTTGGTTGTCATCATCAAAAACTAAAAAACTTCAATAAAACGATTATACTATAAGGTTATTGGAAATAACATAATTATGTGTGAAATAAAAAAAAATTGTTAATAATAATAAAATGAATTAAATACTCACAAAACATTTGTTTTATTCATTTTCTATGTTGAAGTTTTGACTAAATGATTTTATCATCAGGGTCTCACAATTAGTACGTTCCACTAGTTTTTGTAACCCTTTAAGATTTGAAATGTTTAAATTCATAAAACCCAATAACTGAAAGAAAAAAAAGGTAATTGAAATTTATTTTATTTTTTAAATTACTGAATAAATTCAAATTTTCATTTTATAACTTAATTAATATATTTTTGAACAATTAACGTAAATTAAGATTAATGCGTATTCTTATTGGAAATCATTATGTGGATGTTTCTAACACTATTCTGCAACTTTTGATATATAATTTATTTTCATTCTGCCAAATATTCCAAATTTTTAATTCTTCACCGCTCATTTAGCAACATTTCATAATTACAAAAATGATTATCTACAAAAAATATCTTCAATTTTAATCAATAACTAAACTATTTAATTTCACATAATATCAAGTTATATTTTTATTAATTTTAAATAATTAAATTTTTGTTTAAAAGTCACGCTATCGGTAACTAAATTGAGGAAATCATGTGATTTCAAAGAATTTAAAATGTTTAAAATTTAATTAAAAGCATTTAGTTTATAAAAAGGATAGAAAAAAATAACAAATTGTATTATCTTTTAATTTCGATATATTTTGTGAATAGTTTTGAGTTTTTTAACAATCCCACCAAAACATAATTTTACGTTGTGATTATTTTTGTGATTTTCTTAAAAAGAAACATTGATTAAACGCAAATTATGTAGGGAAAGAAAAGTCTTGCAATTAAATTCTGTATCAAATGCTATAAAAATCTTTGAAATTAAAATAAGTTTATGCGTAATAAATTTACAGATAGAGGAAATTTTATTATTATTTCTTTTATTAGATTTGTAATTATTAAATCTTGGTAGCAATATATAACCGCCTCACAATAGGTATTTATATAATAAAATAATATATAATCAAATATTATATAATAATAATAATAATAATAAAATTAATTAAAAATGAGAAAATTAAAAAGAAATTATATTTTGGTAAAATCGCGCTTTTAATAGTACAATACTAAACTCAATTTTTTAAAATTAAATTCCTTTATATTCAATTTAAATGATTAAATTCAGAAAATATCGGCAATAAATCAGTATTATTAGCCAATTAGAAAAGAGACCTACATGTTTCCATTTCACTAAATAGCAATTGTACTGAATATATTCTAAATATAAGTCTAATAAGAAAAAAGGAAATTATAAGAGACAAAATTGGGGAAAATACATTTAAGATCTAAATGTTGGAATTTTACTAACAAAATCCCTATTATACGACTTGCTCAAGTATAAATATGCATGTTAGATCTATATTTATTTTTACATTTTATTTAGACAATAATCACTTTATATTTTAGATAGAAATTCATTTTATATGAAATGTCCGAGTTATTTAAAACTTTATCAATTTGGCACGTTCTTGTCATTATCGGGACTGCGTTGGGGACTATCATCGAAGGTCTTGTGCCTCACAGTTTTGGAACACTAATAGCCTATTTCAAATCGAAGAACAATACAGAAAGTCCCTCGTTTTATAGCGCTTCTCAATTTCATTTGAACTTCCTACCAGCTTCCTCCAGTGCGTTTCCTTGTATTTTATTACCTCTCTTCGTTGTGATTATTCAGCGCTATTTCAAATTATATCAAATTATATCAGCCTTAGCCTTCTTATTACTAGCTATCAGTTGTGGTTTGAGTTCTTTGGTGAATATTTGGCCAATTCTTTTCCTTACTTACAGTGTGATTTATTCTATCGGCGCTTCCTTATTCCTCGGTGTGGTTATCATCGTTGCTGCGGAATATTTCCCGAAAGAACACAGATTCCACGTATTGGCAACCAGCTTATACCAAATCGGGTATCCGATGGCTGCCTTATTTGGAAATCCTATCCTCGCATATTTATTGACCAAATATGGATGGCAAAATTCGTTTAAAATCATTGCCGTCATCCAGATATTATTAGGTTCAATTCTATCATGCATGATGAAGTCCATAGATAGTAAAGGACTGTCATACATCAAAACTACCGAAGTTGATAATGGCAAAACTAAAGAGGAAAGTACAAAAAGCAATGAATCCAGCCATTCTGGCTTCCAAATTAATATAAAGTCCGATTATCAAGTTATTCCCTGGCTTTTGGGGAAATACATAAATTATATGTGCTGGTATGCACTAAGGACAAATATTGTTACGTATCTCGTAAAGTCTACTACCTTTGGTTTGTCTAATTCTGCCACGTTAATGTCGGTGTATGCAGCTTCCGAAATTTCTATTGCTCTTATAGCCTCTTTGTTTGGTGACTTTTTTCGAGGCTGGCTGGTACATATTCATTTGTTATCTTCAATTTCTTTGGCAATATTAACTGCAATATATACTGTAGTATTGACATCATATATCAGTGCAGTTCTTTTAATGATGGCCATTGGAGTCTCTATTCAACTGTCACTAAGTTTTGGATATCCCGCCGCAGCCGAGGTGTGGGATTCAAATTCCGATATTAAAGTCGGATGGGTGTTGACAAATGTTTCGGCTGGATTTGGAATAATCTCCAGTCCATTAATTAGTGGGTTTCTGATGGATAAAGTTGGAATGAAATCACTACTCTATGCCCAATGCATCGGTTGGATACTGCAGACGATTTTGTTTGCAGCAACTTTGATATGCATGAAATACAAACGATATCAAACAGAATATCAAAACATTGAGTAAATAAGTTTTTGAGGTTTTTATTTGATCAAAGATTAAATATTTTGTAATTCATTCTTTTTCTTCAATGGACCCTAATTCTTTTAGAATTGGTACTGGAGCCCGTAAAACCTTTGCAAGCACTGGGAGGCATTAGGACCTTAAGTGATATTATGCCATTTAAATGGTAAAAATATAAATTAATACTTCCTAGGCATAAGAAAAGATGAGTTTATAGTAAAAATGTGTAAAGTTCAAATATTGTAAAGCTGTCTGATGATAAAACTTTTATCATTCACGAATAAATATAACGGATGAGCAAACAGAAATAAATACGCAAGCTCCAAATAATATATAATACTAGGTCGGAACAAGGGCTTGTTTTCAGTTCAGGGATTATAGTGCTACCAATTTTTATTCCAATGCTCCCGGTGCCAGCACCGAGAATTTAAATGAGGTTTTTTTTATTTTTTAAGTGTAATTAATACATTAACCTAAAGTTTTAACGGATATATAAGTAATTGTCCAAAAGTAAATCAATAAGATCAAAGTGTTTAAGGTTTCATTATAAAGTGATGATCTTACTTTTGTTGAAATTTTACATACCCCTAAAATTCTATTCAGAATCCACATTGGCCGGTGGTACTAATATTATTAATATATATTCGTGTTAATATTCTTGTTAAATATTCTTATTGTTTTAATATAAGAAGTTGTAATTTTTGAAATGACGAGATTTATTACAAGTTTGTAAGTTCAAATTATTAAAAATAAATAGATAAGAATAAGAATAAAATGGTAGTTTGTAAATTTAAATTATTACATAATTTATTAGGAATATTTTATATTTTAAACAATCATATATGTTTTTATTAAAAATATTTTTACCAACAACAATATAAATAGACGCACATTTCAATAATTATTTACACGAACAAAATATTTTATCAACCTGTGTAAAGAGTTAATCTCAAACAAAGAAACTGATGAAGTGATTAATAATTTACAATACTTAAAGATATTCTTATCGAATATAACATCATTGCCAGGTTAGAGACAATAGAATAAAAGAAAAAGTCATTTAAGGGAATATTTTATGGATATTAATTATCATAGGTTTTATGTACATGAAACATATTTTAGAGAAATCTGACTCGAGTAGCACACTTGAAACTTACAGCTCAAATACCCAACTCAAGGTCAAAATAAATGGCAAGGTCATCTTGTATATTCGAGATCAATTTTTATTATGTAATAGTTCAATATAATGTTGTATATAAGGTCAATGTAATATAGCGTAATTACTACTTTGAACTTTAATGAAGTGGTCACTATTCTAAATGTACCTAGTGTGGGGTTTCTGGTTAGTGTGACCTTGACCCCACACATAATTATTTTTTCTTGCCCCCAATGGCTACCCGTTGCTAAGCAACGTTGGAAATGCAACCATTGGTTTTTAGGTCACCAAAGGTGAGCGCTACGAAAGAACTACTCTGGCCCGACCCCCAAAGCGGGTTCAACGCACTACCGTTAGAAGGTCTGCGTGCGCTTTACTTATTCTCATTCCATCTGCATACCTGTCTAAATCTTGATATTATATATCTTGATTGAGATCAACAATTTAATCAACACAAATTTATTTAGAGATAACAAAAACAAATGTTCTAATCTGCTGGTTGAGCGGCTCGACGTTTAGCGCGCTCATTTTGGCCAGGTCGGTGTCGGGGCGGTTTACTCGCAGGTTTAGAGTTCGACGCGGCTTCTTTGTAGGCCAATTGAGCTGGAGCGAAAACCAGCGGGTAAGTCACAGCATTGCCTTCCTGGCATGCAGATAAAGCTACTTCCAACCCGCGGATTTGGGTTTTCTGATTCTGGTTCAATTGCTTTTCTTCGGCCCAACCCCGTTGGGTGGCCGTCATTTTTTGATATAGAACCTTTACTTTCTTTGGCTCTATTCAGCTAGATTTGATACGTTGGATTTCAGTTGTCAATTGCACTATTTGTTGGTGCAATTCCCGATTCAACTTTTGGGCTTTGACCATTTCTCCTTGTAGAATTTTGTGGGATTCCATATCTGCAAAACGGAATAAATCATTAATCTCTCCTTCATCTACTCATTAGTTCCTATCTTTTAATTACAAACAAACTGATTCTAATGCACTATAACCTCAGTTATCGATCATTATAAGCAACAAATTAGAATGAAAAATAAAAGAACATTAACATGAAGTCCAATTTTTATTTACAATTTGTGCTTATTAATCATATCTCATACGACTTCGGTCTCTGAATCGCCTCGGGATTACATGAGCATAGGAGTGTTCCTGGTCCTGGTGAGAACGTCTATCCTCGTCCCTCATCTCTCTGGTTAATATCCTTCGGGGAACTACCACGTTCATCGCTTCTGCCTCTCCTTCCAAATTCGGGTCTTCGAGATTGTAGGATACATTGTACGGAGGGGCGTACCCATCCGTACTAGGGATATCTCCTGTTGCTATGGCCTTATTGATCTTAGCTAGATGCGCCTGGCTCGGTCCACTTTTCGGTCGGTTTGGCGCTGGTGTTCCTCCAAACGCGCTAATAAGAATTCCGCTTGCCTCGAATTTCTCGGGCTCTCGTTTGATGGCCACAAAAGGGAGGTCTATTTATCCGTCGTCTCTTTGGGTGCCCGCTGGCGAGACTGATAATCCCGCGTCCCATAGGGCCTATCGACATCTGGCAGCCGATCGTGCAGAAAATCGCAAGGTGATGCGGGACGCGTCTATCCAAGAATGATCTGCAAGATTTTAATTATTAAGTTATTTAATAAGTCATATATATATACGCCTTTTATTACGATCATTTACTACAAATTTAACTTATATATTGCGATTGTATGTGCTAGTATGGAGATGTCTATAGGATGGTGAACTAGTTAGGTATGATGGTTGGATTCTTGGACGAGTATTTGCACGAATGTTGTTACAAGTGTCATCTCGCGATCAAACTATTTTAAGAAAACATTCATTTATCTCACTAACGCCATTTATCACATATGCTTGACTTAGTCGGCTCCTCATTGTCTTCCTAGGGACGCTTCATAATTCATGAAGGTTTCCCACTATCTGATAATTTCTTACGGTGTCTTTGTGCTACTAGGCATGTTCGCTATCACTCGGTGTAGGGAAAACGCTCGTTGTCAGAGTTATTTGAACTCTCGCGGTAATCTTGGTCGTCCTCGATGGGATGTGATGTCATCAGCGTTGTAATCGGTAGCCTTCAATTAATGCTCCATGCTAGTCACTAAGCGAGTACGCTGTCTACTTTCGGTTGAACCAATTATTGGACATTTGTCAGGATGACGAGCCAAGACGTGAACATTTAGACTAATCAATCAATAGAAATAACTTCATAACATAATTAGTATTTTTTATTTGATGTAACAACAAGAGAAAATCCTGGGGTCCTACAGAGAATTTTATGAGATATTACTGCATTTACAGGTCGCGAATTATCTTCAGAAATCAAGTATCATTTGGTCGGTTCTATCTTCCCTGTTGACTCTCGCGTGAATGTACAAATTAAATAGATTTAATAATGTGAGGAACTTACCATATTGTGGCGTGGATCGCTTCTTTCCCATCGTAACATTAGTTTCTCCTCGAAACTCGCTGGCTCCTCCATTTCTTTGCCATTTATCTCGTGGATTCATAGTGGTTCAACTCAATTGTAAAGTAAATGAATTCATTTCTGCGTTCGAATTTATATTAAGCTCCAGGGAAGTGCCACTTAATCATAACTTTCGACTTGACGACTTCTATTAATTCCACGTCTGTTTAATTGTTCTTGGTAATCGTGATTAATGTCACATTTTTCTAATATTTCTAATCGATTTCGCCACGCGTATTTTTTCTGTCTGGATTGTTTCCTGGCATGTCTCTATTGATTTTTTGCGTCCCTAATAGTGGATATTTACATGATTACCAGTTGACATTTAACCAGTGGTGTGGTTAGAAATTTGTCGAGACGATTTTCTTAATTTCTATTTGACTTGAGTGGGAGTGCGTCAACATTCATTTTCCAAAGGGTGACTTTATAATCAAGCTGATTTTAAATCCAAACGTCACCGGACATAGTTAGATAACTAATAATTCTTCATTTTCCTTATTTTGTGCTTAGATTTGGACTCTAGTTGTGGTTATTCCATGAATGCTTAATCTACAGAATGATCGAATCAAGTTTTCAACAGTAAATTGGCCAATCATCAGATATCTAGTGTGAGAGTTTTCATTCTCAAACGATTGCCTACTCCATTGATGTTTCACGTAGTCTAGAATCAATTCATTATCTGAGGGAGCTAACCAACTCTGTTAGGTCTACATGTTGATGTCCTACCGAAGATCTTATTTGTTGTTACCGAGAAGATTAATTACGAAATTCGTGGAACTTATCCTCCTGTATTTTGCCTATCTTACGGTCCTCGTCGACCTATGGGCCATTGTGATTTTGCAGTCGAATCTAATTTGTGATGTGTTGTGGTATTAATTAATTTTTTAATAATTCTTTTTGGGCGTGTGTCTTTCATCGCGCTTGAAGTTTAATTTCGGTAAATATTATGGTTGCTTGGTTTAACATTGCATTAATTGACAATTGTTGCATTAATTGAGAATTATTTCTAATTCGGTCATTTAAGTATATATTCGGGGATATAACTATCGAGACTTACCTTAATCTGTTTCCTCCCTTATTATGTCTATCCTTCCTTCATTTAATTGTGATTTCAGTATTTAGTCTTACTGTTATGGTTGTTTAATATTCGAATGCGATTATAGTAATGGAAGTTTATTACTGTTATCTTTACCGATTTCATTAAACATTCTGCCGTCATGGTAGTGGTGAGGGAGCTTACTTCTCATTATTTACTATTACTGATTTCATCCTGTAAATATTCCGTCGTGGATATAGTAATGAAATTTTTGGTCCTTGGCTTTATGTCCGATTATAACTCGTGACTTAAAGCATTGTTTCCAGTTACTCAAGATTTTATGGTAAGCAGCGTGACTATAGCAGTGGAATCCATGATCTTTATTTTACTACGATTAATTTTGTTATTTGATTAAAAATCGAGGCTATAGTAATGAAATTTATGATCCTTACTTTTATGTCTAATGTTATTATTTAATTAAAATTGAGACTATCGTAATACTTTTTATGATGTTTACTTTACCACGTTTTCATCATTTGATTAAAATTGAAACTATAGTAATACTATTTATGATTTTTACTTTACCATGTTTTCATTATTTGATTGAAATTGAGAGTATAGCAACGATTTTTATGATCTTTACTTTACCATGATTTTATTATCAACATCGTTTTCATTAAATTTATTCATTATTTGCAGCAATGTTTCATTTACTTCACCAGCATATTTCTCATTAAAATTTATTCCAATAATCAACATTTGCATTTTATCATCGATTTACTCAGCATTGTCATCATCAACATTATGAATTTTAATTTATTATTCATCAGTTTCAAACATTATTATCGTCATCAATTTCTTTTTTAATTTATCTTCAACCATATCTTCAATTAATTTTATTTTCCTAATCTTCGTTTTATAATTTACATTTAAATTTATTTTAATCATCATTATCATCGTTTACAATTTAAATTTATCATCAAAGATTTTCATTAAAATATACTGTATCTTCATCTAACTTAATCTAAAATTTATAAATTGGTATTAATTTAAAATTATATATATTAATATAGCAAAAGTGGATAATGTAAACAAAAACTAATTAATGTTAAGTTTAATTTTAATTTATTAATAAGTTTAAGATTTTGACTTAAAGTAATAAGTTTTGGCTTAAATTTAAGCTATATGTTCAGTTTCATTTAAAGTAATAAGTTAATTTATAAGTACATTGTGCGGCAATTGGAGTTTGGATAGATATCGGGTAGGTACCGGTGGTAAATTTTAGTTCAAGTAGGTAAATTGCGGTTAGGGTGAGTAAATTGATACAATATGGTTATTCGTGGTAATTTGAAGATAAATTGGTACAACGGTGGTATCGGGTGTGAAAAGGAGTGTACAATTTGGGTTTGGATGGGTAAATTGATACAATGGGGGTTTTGATCTAAATGAGGTTGCCTGTGTGAAAATGGTACTAGGTGAGTGAAAACTCTGGGTAAAACTGAGGGTAAATTTGGTATCGGGTGTGTAAATTAGTATAATGTGGGTAATGTGGGTAATTAGTATAAGGTTGGTAATTGAGTACTGGATGGATATCACGTGACTAAATTGGTATCGGGGGTGTAGCGGTAGGTAGATGGTTTGGTTGAGTAAATTGAGGTATTTCATAATGGAGTACTACGTTGGCTCATTATGGATTAAAGATAATGTAGTTGGGTCTTGTATTATCCTACAAGTAATAAAATAATCCTAGAAATCTGAAAACCTATGAAAATTAATTCGAATGATTCCGCATCCCTTTGTTCTTTCAGTAAATAACTCTCTTTTGACAATTTTCGCAACTTTGTATTACTTATTTTATTAATTTCTATATAGCAAAATTAGATTCTCATATATTTCTACTTTTAAACATCCTACATGACATCACCTTTTATGATAATTCAAGATAAATTCTTTTCTTCTAGATTTTTGTATCCATCTCTTATTGTTGCCAGTGCTTACTATGTCGTTCTCAATTTAAACTTTTAATTGCCCAATTCTATTGATATTTTCATTTAATATATGATTTATTTTCATTGACCTTTCTTGCCATATATTTTCAATATCAGAAACCATTATTTACAATATCTTTGTTTTCATTTTTTCAATTTTCGGATCATTGTGTATCATTTGACACTGGACGCAAATTGCACATTCGCTTCTCAACTTCGCATCAGAATTTTTATTAATTTCACCTTTTCTATACTGTAAATAAATATCTAAACTACTTAAATAGTTTGCACATGTTTGAAATTGCGGTGACAATGCTTTCTTGGTTTTCATCATGGAAGTTATGGCTTTGTGATCTGTTCATAGCTTGAATCGTTTACCATCTAAATAGTCCTTTAAATGACTTGTTAAACTAAATAGTGAGCAGTTCTTTTCTGTTAATACAATACAACTTCATGTTAACTCATTGCGTGTGAACCATGTGCAATGACCATCTCTTTGCCATTTTCTTGTATCTGAGAAAGCACAGCTCCAATTCTATCAAAGCTTGCATCTGTATCTAATATGAAAGTATTCTAAAAGTCTGAGTACGTTAAGACGGAAGTAAAGCTTAATTTATCTTTTAAAGTTTCCAGATTACTTTCACATGTTTTGGAGAAAATTTCTAGATCTATTTCTCTTATTTTTATTATTGCCAGAATTCATTGATAATGATAGATGTATGTTTTTTGCGTCAGATTTTTCCCTCTGAACCATTCTGCAAGTCATTTCTTTCAGTTTATCCAACAGACCAATCTTTCAGACAGTGTCATTGCTTGTTGCTTTGATGAGAGAAACAAAAAAATACAGTAACTCAAAAAAACAACAGATAAAGGATGAAATTCCCAAATATTTCAAATTAATGTGTTTTTCTTATTTGGCATCAGCTTATATAGCATGATTTTACGTATATTTCTTGGTGCGTTTAAACATAAACGCCTACACGTTTTCTAAAATTTATTTATTTTTTGATTTTTCCTGATGTTTCTTTGTTTCTTTTTATATATATTAAATCTTTATTTTAATGTTAATTTTTACTTTATTCTGTTTTATTTTTTATTGTTTTTTAAATGTTCTATTGTTTTTGGTGGTCGTTTATTATTTTCGATGAATTACCTTAATGTCTAGTTTTGTTCTGCCGCTAAATGAATCGGTAAGTTATCGTCCCAAATTAACAAATATCATAAATGTTTTTTTGCCGAACAAAAGTTTAGTAAAGATTAGGGGCTTAGTAAATGCTCAAATAAAAAAATTCATCAAAATCATCTTCTCACATCGTTAAAAAATATTCTAACTCTTTTAAGCGAGTTGCGTTAAAACATGGTACAGTTAATTGAAGCTTGGCGCATAATGGCTATGCTCATTATAATCTTTAAAATAATGAAATTTACCTTATTTGCATTGAAATCCTTCATTTTGAGTTGTAAAAGTGCTTATTTTGTATTTTTTTCAGGAATGATTCAATTTGACACTTATCACGTTAGCTGCCATAAGACATGCATGTCGTGTTTCACTTACTCCATTATATTTAGCCATGTGGACCTCCGTACGTGTCTCACTGCCCAATTCAAGTAATATAAGTCGAACAACCGACTTGGCCCAGGAGGATAATTTTTTCTTAACATTGTGGCAGCTAACGTGTTAAACATATTTTCAAACAAAATTTAACAAATTCATAGGTATATTAGATAGTGACACAGTGGCCATTTTAGGTATCATTTATTAAATTCTTAGGTAATTTGTGTACATTAGTTAGAAATATACATGATCACTTTCAAGTAAAGTTCAACAAATTTATAAACAAATTATGTATATTTTTTAGAAATATTGGTTATTTGTTAATGTATATTTGTTATTAATTATATATTATTATTATAAGGACTTTTTTTGTTTTTCAACCTCTGATTTCTTTATAAGTAACATAATATTTTCTACAAAATCTGATTCATAGTCAAATTTTGTAGAAAACATTATATATTATTAATAATTATTTAGATTCCAAACCTGCATAGCTGCTCAAAATTGGCATAAAACATTCAGCATTAATTTAGTGTTGAAAACGATATTTTACCAAAAAAAACTCAACAATAATTTGTTTAAATAAAGTATGTTTTAACTGTTTTTTACAAGTCTTATTTTAATTGTATTAAATACCGGTAAACTCGATATTTCCTAACATAAAATTGGCATATTTTCTAATCGTTTCTAAACTTTATGTTTATCTAATAATCAATAATTCTCCCAAAATGTCAAGTTTCAGACTTCCATAATAAAAGTGCATTTGTGGGCTTTCGCACTTGACTGCAAGTTTTTAATTTTATGCCCAACTTGTTTAAGGCAATAAAAAAGATCAAATATATTTATATTAATAATAATAATAATAATAATAATAATAATAATAATAATAATAAAATAATAATTATAATTAATAATAATAGTAATTTTAATAACAAAATAATGTGACAACTAATTACATTATTCGATAACAATTATTATTGATAATATTATAAAAATTGTTGCTACAAAAATTTCATTGAAATTTTTATTTCTATCCAACGCAAGTTTTGTATGATTATTTTTTGAAAAACGCTGTGAATCCCGCTAATTTTCCAGTAGGCGTTTGTGTGTTTCTGTGAAATTGTATGTGTGTATTGTGCTTCCATCTTTGACTGTGCGCATGAGCATTCGGATGATGTGGTGAACATTTATTACATTAATATTATTTTATTATTTTCTTGTTGGTTGGAAATTAGTATATTTATGTTGGATGTTCTTTGGAAAAAGAATCCTTTTTGAGCTGTTGAATTTATAAGGACTAAAGTAAGTTGCATTATTAATTTTGTTTCAATTTAATAATAATAATAGTAATAAAACATTAATGCTCTATTGTATTTCTTTTATTATAAATTAATTTCCAAAATTTGTACGGAACATTGTATTTTTATGCAAATTAGTATTTAAGATATTTCTATGTGACGGATTCATAGTATAATGCAAGAATATAGTATCAAAAAAGAATACGAGCCGCACTGAAAGTGCCTAGGTCAGCCTTCCCCCGAATTTGGGGTGCTGTTATGCTTACGTGTTCTAAAGTTTCATGACAAATTCGTGTTGTATGAAATGAAAAGAGAAACAACGGTTAAGTAAAAAATCTAAACAGTCAATTCGTCTTCTTTCAATTTACATTAATTTATTGAAAAATGTAAATTAAATTAATCCTTTCTGACCACACACCGGAATTTTTCTCCTAATTTACCATTTCTTATTACAGTGAAACTTATTTGATTTTAGTGTTTGTTAAAAACTATTTTTTTGGTTTTAATTTTCAAAAAAATATTACCTGTCCATATTTTTATTTTTTTCACGCGAATATTATGAAAAAAAACCTTTCATCCTGAGTACCAGCGTGTTAAGTGTATTTGATCATATGGATAGTTGACTGGTTGTCAGACCATAGGTATGAGGTTGGGGTCGACATGTAAAGATATATTCAAGCTTATATCATCAATTTTTATTATTCTTTATTAGAGTGTATTAAACAGTTAAATGGCTGAAATTTCAAAAAAATATATCGTTATCTATTTAAATATTTATTTCTACTTTTCCTCGGTGATTAAAACAAACTTTGAAATTATTTATTAATCAATCTGTCATACAAAATATTTAATTAACAAAAATTTAATAACTTTTCAAACTATTTCCGTTTAAAGACATTATTGACTTTAATAATGCAATTATTACTTATAATAATAATAATAATAATAATAATAATAATAATAATAATAATAATAATAATAATAATAATAATAATAATAATAATAATAATAATAATAATAATAATAATAATAATAATAATAATAATAATAATAATAATAATAAATTTAATAATAATAATAATAATAAGTAAGGATTAATATTATAAAATTTAAATTTTCATTAAAAAATTTAGTAAGATTTTCCTTCATTTTATAAAATCTTTGAAGTGCCAGGACTAAGTTCTAAACTCAAAAAATCATCTAAGTAAAACAAAAATTTACAATATGCAAATTTTTACAAAACAAAATTAAAAGTAATAATTTTAGTTTACAATCAAATGCAGCATTTGAAATGCTAAAACAATTATTTATGTGGGATATAAATTAATCACATAATAATAATAATATTAATAAATAAGTATTTTAAAAATTTGTTTCCACCTAATTTTTATTGTACAAAACATATAGAAAATCTTTAAATCTTACAATAAAACCTGAAAAAGTTTGGCAATGTTGAACCAAATAATTAATCAGTCCAAAAGTTAGTATTACGGTGAAAGACTCTTCTTTACGACATAAGAGTTTCTATAGACATCAAGCATTCATTGTACAGCACGGAAATAAAGATTCTTTACATAGATTAACCTCAGAGAACTATTTCATCAAAAAAATAATATTTCCAAATGAATAAAGCTTTCGTACTAATTATATACTTATTACGGTCTTTCTATTCAAATAAATAATCTAAGATTGTTTCGTCTTTGGTTTTCAATCCACTAATAGTTATACATCATTTCCAATTTATCATACGCAGATAATGCGTTTATAGAATCACACATACTTTTTAGTGGCATACAATTAGAACCACGAGAAAATTTGGAAATATATCCAGTTCTATTCACATACATAAAATAACGAATTAAAATTATCATATTTTAACCTAAATGTGCTTTGATGTATTTTATAAACATTTAAAATATCACGTTATTATAATTTATAAATTATTTGTTATTATAAATAACAATATTATGAATTGATTATTATTATTATTATTCTTATTATTATTCTTATTTTTATTTTTATTATTATTCTTATTATTATTCTTATTCTTATTATTATTATTCTTATTCTTATTCTTATTATTATTATTATTATTATTATTATTATTATTATTATTATTATTATTATTATTATTATTATTATTATTTTTATTATTATTATTATTATTATTATTATTATTATTATTATTATTATTATTATTATTACTATTATTATTATTATTATTATTTTATTAAGGTTTCCAATGAATGAAAATGAAAAGAGCACCTCGGTTAACAAGGAACCTACTTTCATTAATCAGGAAATGACGGTTTGGAACTGGTTGGTCATCATTGGCACATCATTAGGGTCAATTATATCAGGAATTATTCCTCACAGTTTTGGCACCTTCATTGCACATTTCAAATCAGATAATAATAAAACAAACAATCCATCATTTTATTTTGTCAGTCAATTCGAATGGAACTGGCTCCCAGCATTGTCAAGTGCAGTTCCCTGTATATTACTGCCTTTATTTGTTTTAATTATCCAAAAAATTAACAGGTCCTATCAAATGCTTTCTGCATTAGGGTTTGTTATTATAGCTATCAGTTGTGGGTTAAGTTCACTTGTTAGTCTTTGGTATGTATTTTTCTTTACGTATAGTCTGTTGTATTCTATTGGATCTTCATTGTTTCTAGCTGTCGTTGTTATCATATTAGCGGAATACTTTCCAGTCAATCACAAATTTCATGTCCTTGCAACCAGTCTCTTCCAAATAGGCTATCCAGCAGCTGCACTGATTGGAAATCCTCTCTTAGCGATTTTGATTATTAACTACGGATGGCAAGTTGCGTTGAAATTTACTGCTTTTTTTGAAGTCATTACTGGAGTAATAATTGCACTATTAATGAAACCTGTGAGAGATAAAAGTTTCTGTAAGCATTCTGAAGGTAGTTCAGAAAACTGTCCAATAAAAGCTGAACTATCCTCGTCGACTCAAAGAACCTTATCCGCAACATCAATGCATTATTTAGCATATTCATTGGAATTATGGACATGGTTGATTGCGAAATTTTTAAATTATCTCTGCTGGTATGGACTTCGAACGAATCTTGTTACTTACCTTGTAAAGTCGACTAATTTCGGACTGGAAAAGTCAGCGACATTGATGTCAATTTATGCTGGTGCGGAAGTCATTGTAGCAATGTCAGCTTCAATTATCGGAAATGGATTTAAAGGCTACTTAATGCACATTCACGTTTTCTCATCAATGGCATTGGCGGTCCTAACCGGCCTCTATACCATAGCAATCACAAGTTATTTAAGTGCCGTTATACTAATGATTTGCATTGGTGCTGCTGTTCAGTCATCCCTGAATTTTGGATATCCCGCATCAGTTGAAGTTGTAAAAGCAAAATTTGACATGAAAACTGGATGGATTCTTACTAACGTCGCCGCCGGTTTTGGAATATTTATAAGCCCATTATTCAGCGGGATTTTGATGGATAGATTCAACGTAAAAGCTCTATTTTATGCCCAGAGTTGCGGTTGGGCACTCCAAGCTTTTCTATATTTGATAACTTTATTAATAATTAAATCAAATCAGAATAAATTACCGACAGATTATATTGAAGTAAAATAAAGAGAAAAAAAGATTTATCAAATTCATATTTTTCTGATGAAAATCTTCTTTGTTGTCTTTAATTAATTGTTAAAATTTAATAAGATTTATGTATAAATTTACTTTCTTTAAATGTATATTAACACAGAATTCAGCAGAGCCATATGCCAGCCCGTGATTATTAAATTAAACTTCAACCATAACATGTATCTTTAATCGACAACATGACATTTTTATTTCGATGTTATTGACGTGTATTGAATTATGCATAATTTCTCTAATTTTATCTCGCATTTCTTTTATAGCTGCTATTTAATTTTGTAAGTGTAATATTACAAAAATGCATTTGTTTTAAACATGGCCTAGATTTTTTAAGTTATAATTCAATAATGTTAAAAAATAATGAAAGTTATTACTGATTTATTTTTTTTAAATATTCATAATGTTATCGGGAATTTAAAGAAATGATTAAATCAGCATTACAATGATTTAAATACAAGAAAGCCAACTCATAGCATTCGGTGACCTTAGTAACAACGCTTTACGTATAACACGCTCCCAATAACATCCGTATAACATCCTAAAGAAACTAAATAATTCTTTAAGTATTCTTCTGTCATACCATAAGAATGAAGAAATTCGAGTAAAGCATCAAATACTCATTTCAAGTTCCACTAAATCCAAAAATAAATTCATTGGTGAATTCATTCCATTGCCTTCTACACGGCTTCAAATATACACTATCAGTGTCGATTTTTAGCTTATAGTGGTTGACTCATTAATCTTACTCTTTGATTTCAAGACTTCTGCAATCATCTTTTTCCTCATTTCGCTACCTATATGATTGACAATATTAATGCATGTGTTTGTAGAATGAAGAATGCGACCCATTTCAACTCCGTTCATTTTGGTAGATCAATTTCCATTTCAAAGTTATTAAAATTATTAATGCAACTTTATATGCAGTTCGGAAAATTTTTACTGTTATAATTTTGTTACAATAAAGGCATTAAAATAATGTTCTCAAGAGTCCCATTTTCAGGTTTTGAAACCATCTTTAATGCAGCTTGACGTCCAGCAGATTCTTTGTGATAAAAAATTTTCTTTCGCAGTGACCTCACCATAATTCATCATGCGTTCATTCTTTAGATATTTTCATTCCCATCTTGGGTTCTACGCCAAGTTTTCCCCACTTTTCGGCAGGTAGTGCAGACAGGCTTCTTTTCTCGAGAACAGACTCACTCGTTTTTGACACAAAGATTTGTTTTTTACTGTAATGCCCAACAACTTGGAAAAGTCGTCATTGATGTAATTATCTGCAGAAGGTAAATCAGACGTCGTAATTTTACTTGATCTGATTTTTTTCTTAACAGGAGAGCCGGTCAAGAGGAAGCTGGTGATTTTTTGATTTTCAAATTTGTTTAATTAATTTTTTAAATGATTTATAAAATAAATTAATTAATTTAGAACTGAATTTACAACGCCGATAATGATTATAAATAATGACGTCATAATTACTATGAGCGCGTTTTATATATTACCACAGAAGAAGCACAGAGTTCTCTGGCATAGGAATATATATTAGATAATTCATCAAGTAGAAGTTTACTTGGCAAATAGTGGAAATATAGGGAGAACCGGGCTCAATACCCTAACAAAACCGCCTAAAAGGACCACCCGGGGTGAGAAATCGTTTAATTTGCTCCTTGGCATCTTTTAAACCAGGGATGAGCAACCCATGGCTCGCGGGCCGCATGAGGTCCTTTAAATATTTTTTGCGGCCCACCAAGAATTTTTAAAATAGAATTTCTTTTTATTTTTCATTAAAATTTATATACATTTACAATTATATGAAATATTTACTTTTTTAAATTTTGTATCTTTGTTCTTTGCTTGTTGCATTAAAATTTATGTATGAAAAATTATTTATGAGTGCAGCCCGCCCAAAATTTTAAAATTTATATTAGCCCGTGGGTTAAAAAGGTTGCTCACCACTGTTTTAAACCGTCTAAAAAGACCAATGAAACCTTTTAAAACATTTGAAACTCATACCATCGGCGAAATTACATTTTATAGTTCTCGGTTTGGAATTTTCTACTGGTCCACCGGAATTTTCCAACTCGAGGAATATTAAAAGTGTAATTTCGCTCGGTTCTCCCTATATTTCCACTACTTTTAGTTGATAAATATTGAAATTTTCAAATATTCACTTTTAAATGTTCCACTTTCAAACATTCGCACATTGGTGATTAATATTTATTCACAAATTTCTAATTTTTTAATTTCAAAAATATGGTAATTCCAGAAAAATATTTTTGTAATTCTTGTAATAATTATCTTTCAAAAGCTCACAAAGCAAAACATGAAAAAACTAAAATACACCAAAAATTGTCTCACACTTCACACTTCTGATGGAGATTTGCTCAAAAGTGCCCATTTTCACAAAACTGGAAATTGGAAAATTTTAAAATTAAAAAACTCAAATTAAATAAATCTTTGTTTTAAAAATCAAGTTCTCTGAAAAAAATGGTTAACAATTCAAGCGAATCTGAAATTTCTTCTGATGATAATATTGTAATTCTTGAAGAAAACAAATGTTATGAAGGCAACAAAACATTTCAAAATATTCAAGGTTTAAAATCTCATTTGAAAAGTCGGTTACATTTAATAAAAGTAAATGGGTTAAATAATTTAAATTCAAAAGAGTGTAAAAAATGTGGTAGTAGATTTTTTAATTCTGGTTACAAAGCTCATTACAAAGCATGTAAAGGTATTGTGAGAAAAGAACGAGAAAGATTCCTAGTTAATAATAAAGAATTGGAAAAGAAACAACAAGAATTATTCGAGCAAGAAATTCAACAACATGGAATTTCTGCAGTTCGTTCAACTGTAAAAATTGGAACACCGCGAGATTCGGAATGTGGAGTTAAAGAATACATTTTATTCAACAAGGATAAAATTCTTCAAGAAATAAATATTGCAATGAAAAAATTTAAACATGTAAAATTTCGTGTTGATTTGTACATTTCATATAATAGACTTCAAATTCGTGAAAATACATTAACAATTGCAGCAATGTCACCATTTTTCCATTTATTCACCAAACCTCGATATGATACAATAAATAAAATTTACAAAAGTTTAGAAAAAGAAGTTGTAATAAAATCAAATTATATTTCTGAAAGTGACATGACTTTATTTTCATTTGATTTTATTGAAATTCATTTTTGGAAGACAATTCCATTCCAACCAAAAGTTTATGTCCCAACTTCTGAGATTATAACAAGTAAATATATTACAAATGTTGAAAATCCCGATAATAAATGTTTTCAATGGGCAGTTCTTTTAGATTTACATCCTCAAAAAACTCATGCTCAACAAGTTTCAAAATATAGAAAATGTGAAAATGAATACATTTGAGATGTTAGTGATGTAAAAGATGAATGTTTAGAAATTACAGATTATTTTCTAGATCGACATGCTGATAAATTTGAAAAATTAAACAATTTGAAAATAAATATTTACCATCAACCAAATCCAGAATCTAGAAATATTTTTCCATTATACATTTCTGAAAGATATAATCCAGAAAGTATTAATTTATTAATAATCAAAGGTAATAATTTTCAACGACAAGATATTTATCATTATGTTTGGATTAAAAATTTTCAAGGGTTTATAAAAACTCAATTTTCAAATTCTCATAATAAAGATTTACATGTTTGTGAAAGATGTTTCAATCTTACAACAACACAAAAAATGAAAGTTAAACATGCAAGACTTTGCGTTGAAAATAAACCAGCAAAGATTAGAATTCCAAATGTTAAAAATAATAAATTATTCTTTTATCAATGGTCAAAATTATTAAAACCATTAGCTATAATTTATGGAAATTTTGAATCTATAAATGACCCAATGAATGTTGTTGAACAAATAGAAAAACAATTACAACAAGAAAATTATTCAAGTTATAATTATGTTTTTAATTAATTTGAAACAGAAATTGACAAGAAAAAGAATTTCATGATAAATTTTTCACATACAATAAATTTAACACATCAAATTCCATCAGTTTATAGACTTTATTTAAAAAGTAATTATCCTGAAATAATTGAATCTAAAGAATATTCATTTCGAGGAGAGAATGTTTTGAATAATTTCCTAGATAGAATTAATAATCTTGAACATGAATTTCATCAAATTTTAAAAAATACAAATTTTCCATTGGATATGTCTGAAGAACAAGAATTGGAATTTTAACAAGCAGATAAATGTTTGTTGTGCGATGAAATTTTTATAGACGAAGTCGACCAGAGATCTCTAGACGAAGATAATAAACCAAATGAAAAGAATCAAGATTCAGATATTAAAATTAGAGATCATAATCATTTTGTCGAGTACAATAATTATCGTGGTGAATCTCATAAATCATGCAATCTTAATTGTAAAAAACCAACAAAAATTCCAACTGTATTTCATAATCTTAGTGGTTATGATATCCACATGTTTATAAAATCATTAGCTGAAAAAGAAAAAATAAATTTGAAATAATTGGCAAGACAGATGAAAATTATATGTTTAAATTATGGCTGTTTTAAATTTATAGATTCTCTAAGATTTTTTGGTATGAGTTTAGATCAAGCTCATGATGATTTTAAAAAAACAAATAAATTTTTAATTTCTAGCAACATAAATGAAAAATATTATCCAACATGTCGACAAAAAGGAATTTATCCATATGATTATGTGGATTTATTTGAAAAATATAAAGAAACAAATCTTTCAGAAATTGAAAAATTCCATTCAATTTTAAACAATTCAGACATTTCCAATGAAGAATATAATAAAGCACAGACAATGTTTGAAATATTCAAATGTAAAAATTTAGGAGATTATACAGATTTGTATTTAAAATTAGATGTATACATTTTAGCAGATTGTTTTGAAAAATTTTGAGAAATTTCAACTCTAGAACCTTCTAATTTTTTTCTCTTCCATCAATGGCTTGGAGTATTTTATTACATCAGACAAAAAAAATTAGAATTATTAACAGACATTGACATGTTTCTATTAATAAAGAAAAATATTCGAGGTGGTATTTCTTCAAACATGGGATGTAGAAAAATAGCAACTAATAATATTCAAAAAAATTTTAATTCTAAAGATCCTGATTGTAAAGAAACATTTTTTACAAATTTCAGATAATGAATTATCTAAAGTAGTTGAAAAATATTTCGATGGAACTGCATTATATTCAGGAATCATGACACAACATTTACAATTTAAAAATTTCAAATGGTTAAATCTAACTGATGAATTAATAGAGAAAATATTGTCAACGCCAAAAGATTAAAGGATTGGATATTTTATAGAATTAGATTTAAAATATCCAAAAGAAATTCATTACAAGACAAAATATTTTCCATTTGCACCACGCAAGAGAATTGTAAAATATGAAGAATGCTCTGCATGGCAAAAACAAAGAAATAAAGAACAAGATGATTCAAGTGAAAAATTAATATGTGACCAACATGATAAAAAATATTACATGGTTCATTATAGAATGTTACAATTTTATGTTCGACATGGGGTGGAAATAAGCAAAGTACATAATATTATTTCTTTTAGACAAAAACCATGGATGGAACCATATATTAATGGAAATATTACAAATAGAAATATTGCAAAAAAGAACAAACAAACTTTTCTTGATACAATTTATAATTTTTTAAACAATGCAGTTTTTAGTAAAACAATGGAAAATCAAAACAAGTATATAAATATAAAATTATTCACAAAACACGATGTCAAATCTTATATGAAAACAGTTTCAAAACCAACATTTAAAGGTGAAAGAATATTTTCAGAAAACCTTACAGCTGTTGAAATTGGAAATTATGAAAAAGTATACAACAGACCAATATATTTAGGTTTTAGTATTTTGGAATTTTTCCAAATTACAAATGTATGAAGCTTATTATCAGGTATTACAACCATATTTCCGCAAGGAGTTACCAACCGGAGGTTTTATGGATAGAATTTCTTGACATCAAATGGATACTGATTCTTTTTTTTAAAAATTTCAATCTCATGATGTAGATCAAGAAATAAAAGATAATCCTATACTAAGTCAATATTTTAATGATTCTGGAAAAGACCGAATAATGTAATAAATGAAGCAATATTTATTAGATCAAAACAATATTCTTGATATACTAAAAAACCATGTGGTGATAATATAAAAAATAAAGGAATTCAAAAATGCATGACTAGATTAATGACACATGACGTGTATAAAGATTGTGTAGAAAAAAACAGGACAAGATTTGAAATTGTACATGCAATCAGAAGTATAAAACATGATATTTTTCTAGTTGAACAAAATAAATTATCCTTGAATAATTATGATGACAAGAGGTGGATTATCGATGATGGAATTACAAAACTTCCATATGGAAATCATTTATTAGAAATAATATCTTGAATTGATGAAAAGAGTAAAAAACATACAGATTTAGATTTAGAAAATTTAATAATTTAAATTTAGAAAATATAAAAATTCAATTTTAGAAAATATAAAAATCCAATGTGGAAAATTTCGGGAGTTTGTTTCATTTAGATATTTAAAAAAACATACATCACGAATAAAATATATATTTTAAAAATTTATTTTTTATCTTGTTATATTATTAAATAATAAGAAACCTGAAAGAATTAAAATAAAATGAAGATCAAGAATATCAAGATTATAAATTATTGAATTACAAATTCCAAAATTATAAATTCTTGATCTTCATTTTATATACTTTTTTTAATTTTTAGTTATTTCTTTTTTAATTTCACGTTCAACTTCTTTGGAAATTTTATTTTGTTAATATTTTCATTTATTCAATCTATTATTTTATTACTTTACTCTATTTCAGTAGGTGATAATATTCCATCTTCCAAAGCTTTAACTTGATATATATATATATATATATATATATATATATATATTAATATATAACTTATTTATTCCATGATTTAATTCTTCGCATACTTTACGATAGATCTTTTTTCTTTTTTGAAGTTAAACCGATTGAAATTCCTTCCCCTAAAAAAGTAACAAAGCATTTGATCCTCCAAATATTGAAGACATTATAATTGAAACAAAAGGAGCAAGCTACACCGATTAAACTTATACCAGAAAATATGCTAGTTGAAATTGTCAAGATTCCAGTTATTGAAATACAAGCAATTTTAATTCTTGTATCAGCTTTAGTCCATCGAGATATATTTTTTATAATGTATTAATCTTTCAGCTACCTTTTTCTTTTCTTATAGGAATTCGTTTATTTAATTAATCGAAGGATTATTCATAGAATCTTTATTCATAGGAGCTTTTATTTTTTCAATTGGAAGATTTTCTATATATTTAAAAACATTTTGTTCATTCAAAGATGGATAAATCTTTCTTTCTTGAAAAGTTGGATAAATTATTTCTTCATTAATCTCGCGCTCCATTTTTAATTGTCTATTTTTACGGCTTCTATATTTTTATATATAAAATCTTCTAAATCTTTAAATTTATTACCAGAAAGTATTGGATTTGTAGTTGAAAATAAATCATCCAATTTTATATTATTCATACTTGCTAATTTTCTATATATAAATTCTATTTTTACAAATTCCCTACAACCTTGATTTATTAAAAGATCTAAAATTATTTCACTCCCGCCAATAGTTAATTTAGACATTGGTTCAGAGACTGAAAATGAATTGTTTCTAAGATGTAAAGTTTTTCGTCTGTTTCCAATCATAGCTCTAATAAATATTCCTTTTGAACTCATTATTCTAATTTTATTAATTTCAATATTTTGACTATTATAAACAAACATAACAAAGAAATCATCATGGTGGCGGAATAAATTAAAAGTATGATCCTTATCACCAAAAAGTGTAATTGGATTATTTTTTATTATAAAAGACATCAAGGATGATTGTTCTTCAATAGCATAATAATCAAACGCTTTGTTATTATATTTTATATCCTTGGGGTTTGATGTTTGTAAATTTTTAGCAACATCTTTTTTGAATGTTTCAAAATCATTCAAGAGTTGGGAAGATTCAATTTTATAATGACTTAATTCATTCTTGAGAGTATCAATTACCTTAATTCGGTTATTCATCTTGGATGATTGGTTACTCATTTCACTTAATTCAAAATTTATTCTACTAATATTTGTATTTATTTCATTTATTTGTTTATTATATTCCATCTCTAAAATTGTAATATATCTTTTAACTGAATCTTCCATAAAATTTTTATTAACAGCATTGTTTTCATTTTTTGGAGTTGGAAGATTTGAAATTGAATTATTATTCATGTTTAATTCTCCTCTCATCCTATCACCATTTTAATTAACAAATTTACTTTCAACTTGTTCCAAAATTGCGTTAGTATTTAATGCCAGTGTTCCACCACCAATATTTTCCGGAATTACAATACTCATTTTTAAATTTTATTTTATTATAAAAGATCTAGAATAATTTTTTTGAAAGACAGTCGTTTGCGCTCTAAAGATAATAAAATAAAAATACATAATTGTCCACATATATTTGTATTTTCTTTTTAAACTTGCAAATTATTATAAATATAACCATCAGTTAGATATAATTTTATTTCTTGGATTTGAATAATTTCATATGAATCAAAATAAATTTTGAATTTTTTAGAACAAAGAACCCAATGAGATCCTTTTTCTTTTGTTGTTTGAAGATTAAAAATAATATTATCAGAATTTAAATAATTTTTAATTTCATCTCTCATAATTATTTTACATTTAAGATTTAAATCTTTTTAAATATCACGTAGATAAAAATTAGTTGTAGTATCTTGACCATATTTATTTAGAAATTTATTCAATTCAACGAAGATAGTCGCTTGCGCTTCCACATATGTCATTTTTAAAAAATTAAAGATTGTACTCAAACCTGACAGAGATGTAAACAAAAAAAAATATTTTCATTATTAAAATTTATTAAATTATCAATTTGATCTACAATTTTAAAATTTCTACTTGAAATAGTTTTACTAATCAATGGAAAATATCTTGGGTTTGTATTTGTTGTACAATTCTATATCCACGAGGAACAGTTCTATATGGAAAACTATATATATATATATATATATATATATTATATATATATATATATATATATATAATTTTTCTTCTTTCATTGTGATATGTTCCTTCAACCAAATCACATAATAAACTTATAGAGGTTATATTTGAAATATCTACAATCTTTTCACTAATAAATAATTCATCAGTTGTATTATTTTCATAAATTCGTTTTGTAAATTCTAAAAATTCATTAGATGTTTTATCTAGAAATGAAATTCTATTTCCTATTTTAATAAACACGTGTATTTTTTCTGTTGAAATATTTAATGAAAAATTAACAATATTTTCTTCACCATATCTATAATTCTAAAGGAATTTGAAAATTAGCAGAAAATTCTGATTCTTTAGAATCAAAACTTAAATCTGTTGAATATTTTGTAAATAAAAGATTAATCATTTTTTCTAAACTTTTCTCCATTTTATAAGAAAAAATTTAGGTTGAAATTCTTGAATTAATTTGGTGGAGAGCAAGCGACTACCGAAGGTGGAACAATTACAAAACCTGAACATTCTTTTTCATCAACACTTGGAAAGTTAGTGACTGTCTTCGGAGATTTTTGAAAAGCTTTTTTATATAAATTTATTATTTCTTCATACTCAGGAGTTCCAGGAATCAAAAATATTGTTTTTGGTTTTGATAATTCCAACAATTCTTCAGAAGTATATGCTAAATCAGTATCATTTGATATCCCTTGAACATTTTTGTTTGATACTGGTTGGTTTTCATCCATAAATGGCTGAGTAGAGATCTCCAGAAATTTAAAATTTGATTTCAATTTATCCATAACTATTTTAAACATGATAATTTATATTATTTTATATTTATATTATATTTATATTTATATTATATTTATCATCTTTCCACTACCTATTTCAATATTTAATTATTTTTCAATCAAAACACAACAAAAACATTTTCTTTTAAAACCATCATCTTTTTCCATTTCTATTGTTACAGTTACTTCAATTATTGCTAGTTTATCATCCTGTTCACTAACATCAACACAAAATATAGAATATAAATTTTTAAAATCTGAAAACTTTAATTGTGGTTCAACTAAAAATTCATGACACATTAAAATATAACTTTAATATAGCATTGATTGATAATTTTTTGCTTTATCAAATGCTATTAGTTTTCCAGGATCATAACTTGAATTTAATTGAACACTTAAAGATTTTAATTGTTTATCATTACCGCTTGATTGAATAAATTTTGAATTATTAGTTGTATAATTAATTGTTGAATCTTTACTCTAATCAAAATAAATCTCGGTCGAGTATTTAACATTGTCGGTTTCCATGAAAATGTACTTCCTTCTAAAATATCTACGCAAGCTGGTATTCTTTGAAGAAAATTTACATTGATTGGTTTTGAAATCATGTTTAGTCTTTCAAGAATTTGAGTTTCCAAATGTGAGTTACAAGTTATTGATGGAACTATCAACATCATTCTTTCAAATTTTATTTTTAGTGCACCACCTTCTTTTAAAGCTTTTCCATAAAAACATTTTTATATTCTTCATTCCTTTCCATTTTCAATTCAAATGGTAAAAAATAAATTATTCTATTATATTGTTGAAAGAATGCAAATATATTTTAAAGGATATATTTTATCAAGTGTTTTGGTTGAATAAAAACCTTTTCTAATTTTATATCCTTTATTATTTTCATCACCAGTACCAGTATCTAGAATCCATCCACTTAGTTCACCATTTTGATTTTTAAAATTATCATCAGTCATAACAAATATTGTAATAGTGAATTCATTTCACTTGGATATCTTATATTTTCAACTTCTGTTGATCCTAAAGTTATTGAAATTTGATTAAATAAATTTTAAAACCAATTATTTTCAATATCATCAATTAGATCAACACCTGTAATTTCAAATTTATAATATATGAATGAATTGCAAATATCAAGTGGATTTGTCGATTGTTGAATTTGAAACAATAAATTTCCAGGTGAATTTATTGCTGATTCAGATGAAGTTGATGGTAAAATTTCTAAATAATCTTTCTTTTTTAATAAATGATTAAATTTACTATTTTTATCTTAATTGAAATTCGACATTCTATTTTATTATTAAAAAATTTAAGAATTTTAGAATTTAGAATTTGAAATTTTAAGATATTGTTTTTATCAATAAATTTCTTGGATAATAATCTTGACAAAATTGCATTTATGTGATTTTCACAATTATTATTTCCTGCTTTTCTAGAAGCTAAATATTTTCTTAATTCATAAAATAACTCACAAGGATTATCGGATAAAAAATAATATTTGGTGTTTTCTCCTTTAATTCCCTCTTCTGTTGTTTCTGTTGATTCCTGGGGTAGTTGCGACTTGATTAGTTTTTCTTTAGTTAATTTTTCTTCAGACGAAGTTGGCTGGAGGCCTTCATCACCAAATTCTTTAACTTTATCAACTTTACCTTTTTCAACTGGTTCATCATATGTTGGTGGTTTTTGAACAAATTATTTTATTTTTTTATAATAATTATTTGATGAAATAGAATTTGAATCTTTTGTTATATTCTCATATGCTTCAATATCACTTATTGGAACATTTAATTCTTCTTTAGAATTAAATGCATTTTCTTCAATTGGTTTTTTCAATCCATTAGTAAATATTTTTTCTCATCATTATTTGATGTTATGTATATATTATTTCATTCCTTGGTTAATGAAAATTTTTTACCACCAATTGATAATATGGTTCCATCTTTTTCATGAATGTATATTTTGTTAAGATGGGGTGTGATTGTTTTGTTACCTTTATAACATCATGATTGACATTCAATTCTAATTTTATTGGATGAATTTGTTTTATGATTTCTTGATTAATCTGTGTTGATTGATCTTTAGTTTCTATATCTTGAATTAGTCTTCTTGAAAAGGAATCAAGTTAGAATCTTAATCCCATAGAAAATTGTTTCGAGGCTCTTGGAAAATGTTTACTTCTCTAGGTTGATTTTGATTTAAAATTAATTCATTTTTTGTTTCTTTAATAACATCAATTATTGATTTTTCAATTTTTGTAGCCATGAAATTAAAATTTTGATCATAAAGTCTTTTAGATATTAAATTATCATTCCAAATATTTTGCTGAATATTTAAAAATTTACAATCTTGAATATATTTATCAATATTAAAATCATTTACATTTCGAACCATTTTTATTCTACAAAATTCAGTAATCTTCAGATTCAATAATTCACTAAATTATTAATTTTTCATATACTTGATTTTTTTCTTTATCCAATGCAACATAATTATATTTTATAGATAGATGATTTTCAAAACTATTAAATTCTTCCTTGTCTAAAGTATCACTAAACAAATCATTAAAAATACTATCTTTATTTCTTTTTCCTAATTTTAGGAATATGAAAAAATTAGAATTACCACAAATACTTCTAGATGGTAAATCATTATAATTTTGAGCTAAATAAATTACATTACAATTATTATGTCTACCTCGAGTAAAATAAGATTCCATAATTTCTTGATTTTTCATGTTGTCACAATCATCAAAAATTATTAAATTCTTCATCGCTCGATTTAATTTTTCACATGGAATTATTTCATGATATTTATTACTCATTGTAACATTTATTTTATAAATAGTTTTTAATTCCCCAGTTGATAATTCCCCACCTTTTGTTTCTTCACATAAATCTCTAATGGATGTGTAATCAGGAATTTTATCTTTATTTAGAAATAATCCCACAATATCTTGTTTGGTTAAACGATAATTTAACCCATGAAAAATTATTTGCATTTCAAGTTGATCATTTGTTTTAGAAAAAATTATTAAATTATCATAGTCTATAAAATTAGGAGTTAAAATCATTTTTAACAACAAAACTGTTTTCCCAGAACCAGAACTTCCAATTATCAGCATTCTAAAAGAATTTGGTAAAATAAGTTTGTGATTGAATTTCATAATATTTTTATTCCAAGTTGGTGTAAACAATGTTCCACTTGAAGAAGACATTTTTAATAGTAAAATTTTTAATAATAAAAAATTATTTATTTTTTATAAGGAGAAAGAAAAATTCTTCCTCCGCTGGTCAGTCGGAGCCTTCCATCACCATCAACCTCTATTTGAATATTTCCTTTATTTAATTTTTTCAAAACTTGTTTTAATATTTTATTTTTAGAAGGAATCTTTTTATTAATAGATTTTATAAAATCACAAATTCCATGACCTTGATATGGATCTAAATAAATTCCTTTTTTTCTGGAGATTTTTCTTGTGAAGATTTTCCTTCTGAGGAATTAAGAATTTTGACCTTTTGAGAATCAGCTAATTGCGCTTCTTTAATATTTTTAAAAGCAGTTGTTATTCCACCTGCTGCTCCTGCTACAGCTAGAATTCCTCCAAAGATTAATGGTAATAATGCAGCTAAAGGTAGAATACCACCAAAATGTTCGACTTCAATCTGTTTAATTTCTACTATTTTCTTTTTACCAATGTATGATTTTTTACCATCATATTCAATAACTGCAGGTTTGTTTGTTTTTATGATTTTTCTTATTTTTTCTCTAAATTATCAACAGTCTGTATCAATAATTTCATCAACCATTTTTAATAGAAATAATTAAGAAATAGGTTTTTGGAATTCATTTTGATAAAATTTACCTAAAATTTCTTCACCGGTTGAATCTTTGATTCCATAAGTTATTGGTTTTGTATTATTAATTTTTCAAATGACAAAAATTTCTATAGACCATTTATGTGTTGAACCTTTTTCAAATTTATTTTTCCATTTGAATATTCTAACTCGATCAGTAATATTAAATTTTTGTTTTTCTTGTAAATTACTATTCATATTATTATTTTCATGGGTAATTTCTCTTATTAAATCAGGATTCTCACTTGCTTCTGTTGGTGAAACTCCTAATGTTCTATGAATTTTATTATTATATTTATTAATTAATTCTGGTAATACATTTATCCAAATTCTATTTTCTGGTTCTGTAAATTTTTTATACATTAAATTTTTTAATGTTCTATTAAATCTTTCAATTATAGGATTATGTGAATCATAAATTGATCTATCATCAGGTGAATTAAAAGTTAAATAAATTTCAACATTATTTTGTTGTCTAAATTCTTCAAATATTTTATTATAAAACTCTGTATCATTATCAACATATAATTTTTTTGAATTATATCTGGGGTTTCTTCTAATAAAAACTCGAATCCTTCTTTAATTGAATTTCCTGTTTTATTTTTTAATGGTAAAACCCAAACATATCGAGTATACAAATCAATAATTGTTAGAATATATCTATATTATTTTTATTATTTTTAGGATTTATGGTTTCAATTAAATCTGCGGACCAAATATCATCTTAATTGAAAACTTTTATTTTTAAATATTTTTTAGGTTTTCTATATTCTTTATGTAACTCAGTTGCAAAAGCTTCACGCTTGTGTAACTCATTCGCTAGAGTAGTATTTTTATTGTCTGAGTTTGTTGGAATTTTTCCACTTAACATTATCTTTGTTTTCATTGCTATTTTTCCTATTTCTCTCGAAAATCTTTCAGAAAATGTCGGATTTTGAATATCATTTAAATCTTGAATCAAATCAATGTCTGCTTTTTGACGAGAACCAATATCTTCTTGACGATAAGCTGTCATGTTTTAAAGCCACTACATCAACTCTATTTATTGGTTCTTCTCCAGGTTTAGGATTATCATTTTCATAAAGTTTTATATCTAAACGAGTTCCTGGCTAAACATCTCTCAAGCTTCCAAGAGAGTCGGACTATATCTTAAGGAATCAACAAAGTTGATTAGACTTTTCATCCCCACCAAGGTTTAGTCTCTGAACAATCTCCATATTCTAATCACAACGAAATTAAGAGACGTGCTGCGGATTGTTCATCTATTCTTTTTCGTTTTTACCATTGAGATCGGTCATTATCCGAGTTCCTTCATTAAATTTCTCTAATGAAGTGGTAGAAAAAGACTTTAGGAGTTTCCTGCAATTTGAAGGTGTTGCATTTACTAAATTCATAAAATAATAAGATTTAATTTCTTGTAATAAATGTTCTTTTAAAATTATTTTATTCGATTTTGATAAATCCTAAATTTATCCAATTAAAACATCTTTTTATTTGTTCTTCATCTTCAAAATTAAAACTAGAAACTGGTCTATATTCCATTAAGAACCTTGATTTTCCCAAGTCATTCAGTCATAAAATTGAAATTCAATCCATTGATAAAAATCATTTATTAAGCATCCTAAGTACTTCATTAATTTTCGACTTTCTTTGTTTTGTTTTAATACCCCCATATAAATAATGAGTTAATTTAAGTTTAAAATTTTCATTATATCGTTTTTTAGCCAACTCATTAATTTTTTCCTTATTATTTTGTGCATATTTTCGTTCCCACTCTTTACATTCAAAAATATAAACATAATAATCCCTCTTTAATCTACTCTTAAATTCACTTATAGGTTTTTCAATATTACACTTTGTACATACTTTTATTTTTAAAGTAGTTTTCAAATTTCTTATTCCTAATAAACGTTTCTCTTTATATTTTTGTTCTCTTATCTTATTTTCTATACTTTCACATTCTTTACATGTACCAAGAAACATGAATTTTCCTTTTCCTTTAATAATTTTAAAAGATTCAATTGATTTTCAATATTACATTTATTAGAAATTTTTAAATCATTTTTTAGTTTAATTATTTTACAATGAATTTAGCAAACATTAGCATGTTCTTATTTAAAACACACTTGAGCCCCCGTCAACCCAAATAATTACATTTTGGAAGATAATGTTCTCCTAGATATATTGCCCATGGAAATTAGGGAAGTTTAGAACTTAAGTGTTGTATATCTCCCCCAGAAGTGTGAAGGTGTAAAGTGTGAGATATTTTTTGGTGAATTTTAGTTTTTTCATGTTTTGCTTTGTGAGCGTTTGAAAGATATTTATTACAAGAATTACAAAAATATTTTTCTCGAATTACCATATTTTTAAAATTAAAAAATTAGAAATTTGTGAATTTTTCAATTTGTGAATTAGTGAATAAATATTTTTTAACTGGGAAATCACCAATGTGCGAATGTTTGAAAGTGAAAAATTTAAAAGCGAATGGTGGATTCCATTTTATTTTTTAGTTAATTTATTATCGATTGCTACAAAGCTCATGAGGATTCAAAAACACCGCAGCTGCGGAAGAACCCCGATTGACAGATTCAACAATTGTAATTTTTTATTCAATTGATTCAGATGAGTTGATGCTACTTGATTGAGGACGAGAATGTTTGCGTCAGAATTTACCCAGGCTTTTTCATTTCATTGTTCACTATAACCTGAACTCAACGCTGCCATCAAATATCCCAAAACTAGATCATCAAACAGAAAGTTATGATATTCATCCATAGAGCATTCTTGAATATTTGTTGGGATTTTATCAAGTGCAGCTTTAATATGACTTGGAACTGTAGCATTTAACATTTCAATCCAACGAAGAGTTTTTCCTGCTTCTCGTTTATCGAATTGTGCAGCTTGAGGAGAAATAATATGAGATGTAATTCCAGCTTGTGGTTTAAGAGTAGATAAAGCTTCTCGACCTGTGGTAGCCTCTTTAGTTAGACGAGTCACAACTCTACACGAAGCATCGTATTGATAAAGAGCGTAAAACAATTCACGTTTAAGAGCCTGGTTCTCTTGCTTCATCGTAAATTGTTGAAGCATCAAAGCATCTCATTCATCCTGAAAAAATTTCAATAAAGCTGGAATGGATGTAAAACTGGGTGGTTTCGATTTCACGTGCATTAGAACTCTAATTTCAATCAAATCATTTCCAGAAAACTGTACCCCAGTGACTGGATTTAGATCACTGGTTGTTAAGTATTTATCAATTAACCTTTTTTCATAAACATGCCCTGATAATCTATTAAGAACTGCAACTTCAGGAATTTCATTAGAAATCGAACATATTAACGACATTTTTAAGAATATTTAAACGTTTTTAAAGAGCCAAAGTCCTTTATTTTAGATATAACACTTAAATTAAAATTACTCACAATTACAACTTTAATTACAAATTCATTTTCAAATTCATTTATTTTCCCCACGCATTTAAACACCAAAAAAATTACAAAAAATTAAAAAATTACAAAATTATTACACATATTTCAAAATAAAAAAGTCTTTTTTTATATTCATTTTAAACCATAAATTCTATTTTTATTTTTCGGTAATTAATTTTAATTTTAATTATTGTTGTTACTTGGAGAAAACACTCAAATTTTGAATACATTCTCCAAGTTATTAAACTACATGGGGCTAAGGGAACAAACTAATCAAATTCTCAACAGTGAATATTTGAAAATTTCAATATTTATCAACTAAAAGTAGTGGAAATATAGGGAAAACCAAGCGAAATTACATTTTTAATATTCCTCGAGTTGGAAAATTCCGGTCGACCAGTGGAAAATTCCAAACCGAGAACTATAAAATGTAATTTTAATATGGTGTGCCAATGGTATGAGTTTCAAATGTTTTAAAAGGTTCCATTGGTATTTTTAGACGGTTTAAAAGATGTCAATGGACAAATTAAACAATTTCTCATCCCGGGGTGATCTTTTTAGGGGGTTCTGTTAGGGTCTTGAGCGCGATTCTTCCTATATTTCCACTACTTGGGCATCATTTTTAATTGATATATTTGTATATCCTTTATAATACGACAAAAAACACAAAAAATGTAATGTTTGTAAATTATATTTTAAATCATAACGAAAAAAAGGTTCCCGAACTGCGTATAAAAAAATCCAAACATTTAAAAGTATTTGTGGTTATAAAATTGAAATACCAGCTTCTACTGGACAACAATTTATTATTTTAAAAAATCAATAAATATTTTAATAAAGTACAAAAATTGTTTGTTTGGCAAATTTTGCTACGCTGGATATATAAGGATTTTAACTTGATCAAAAAAATAAAACTTTCGCTCTCCATAAAATTCTTATTGTTGGATTTTTATATATAAGTCGGTGCTTAGGTCTGACTCTTTGGTGTCCTTCTTTAATCGATTCAATTAACGCAACACAATAAGATTTCTTTCCAATTTATATATCACAACTTTATTCACAACTTTCACAAAAATAGATTCAATTCACAATACTCTACAAAATTACTCTGCACGATTTCACAAAATTCAATGCGTAAGGATACATCTTCCAAAGGAAGATATCCCAGTCTATTACGCAATTTGTTTGACCTTATTCCGCTCTCTGAAATATTCTCTTTGACCAACTGGCAATTTTGTTCATCTGCCTTTTCTTTTAATACTCATCTCGCAAATCAAGTCACCCGCAAACTAAATTGGTTTTGTCATCTCTGTCATCTCTGTCCAAAATCAAATTAGTTATTTGTGGGCTCCCGGGGTTTCCATTTGTTTTCAATTATTATTTTGGTGGTGGGTTCCTCTTTTACCCCGGGTTTCTCACACTATTCGGATTTTCTGTTGGCTCGGACTTCCCATTAGCTCGGGTCTCCCATTAGCCAATTAATTTTTAATTAACTTCTATTTTTATTTAATATTTCCTAGTAAAAACCCCAAATCGATTTAATTTTACTATATTTGGATTCGTCTCATTATTTGGCATCCGCACATACCCGTTTCCCATGACAAATATTTATTTTAAAATTTTAATTGATTTTTCCTTTTATATTATTATTTCGAATATCAATGTTTTTATTGATTTTCCATTATTACTTTTGTGCATTTTCTTAACCCCAACATATCACCCCCATTTTTTTAGATTCGTCCTCGAATCTGTTTATATCTGATTTACACACATATATATACTCATATACACCAATTTAGCCATACATACAAATATACATATACATATCATATATATTTATGTATTTGACGTCCAACGGACACCTCCCGATAAAAACTATAATTATAACTAATAATGACAACAGTAACTTTATGATCAATAACAATGACAACAATGATACTAATAATAATGATAATAAAAGTAATAATAAATAATATTAATAATAGCAATAATAATAATAATCATAATAATAATAATAATAATAATAATAATAATGTTAAGTACAGGCTATTAGCCTAAAAATATTAGTCACATTGAAGTCACTAAACGGTGACGTTTAAAATAATAAAATGACGTTTCAGTGACGTCAGAAAGAAAAATTACTAAATATGGATGTACGTCATCAAGAAATTACTAAAATTGTATTCTTGATGACGTGAATCTAAAAATAGTAATTTATTTAACCCACAAATATAAATATAGTAATTAGTAAGTAAATTAACCTTAATTATTTTCATATAAATAGTAAAGTATTTTAGTATGAGGGGCCGATACTAAAACTAATTTAAAAGATCCGAAAAACATTAATTTAATCAATTATACGATCGTTGGTTATTTATTACTCAAAAAAAGGAAAATTAATTAAGAAAACAAATTAAATCTACTCGAAGAAGAAGAAAATTGCATAAGCAAACAATCCAAAGGAAGAATAAATATTGTAATTCATTGAACGGCCGATCAATTCAAATTAAACAAATATTCGAAGAAAATCCATTTAGCCCCAAAGTAAACAAAGACCAGTCTATCGGGAAAACATACTTAAATCACTCCTGTTGAAAACAATCGTTGGTGGATTTTATCAAGAAACGTTTGAAAACAATTATTGGCAGAATCTTGGAAACTCATTATCCAGTGGAGAATTTTGGTATTTATTATTTAGTTAATTAATATTTAAAAGCGGATTCCTTAACCCTGCTCATAAATAATCTAATTAATTCTAAAATCCATAATACCCAAAGCAGTTGACAGCTTTCGTGGTATTTGGGGTGCCTCAAAATTAAACTTGCTTACCCTCTGATATTAGGATAAGTCGTTGCGTCAGCATAGTGACCATCGACTTCTTGCCGGCCATTTGGAAGGGATAATTTGATCCGGATTTCTTTCACAATCTTTAATTGTACACACAAACCTTTGTAAATTTTGTCATAACGCAAATTAAATTTTGTAAGTAACTAATTGACTTTGTCTTATTTATTTACATAGGATCTCAACCGAACTTTTTATATTTGGTGTATTAGTTCATTTTTAATTATCATATTTGGTTTTTAAAGAATTTTGGAGTCAGAAAACGAACTGTGTTATTATCGTAGCCCCCACTTTTTGATCTTAACAATAATAATAATAATAATAATAATAATAATAATAATAATAATAATAATAATAATAATAATAATAATAATAATAATAATAATAACAATAACAATAACAATATAATAACTTTGTTATTGATAACAACAACAATAATTGAAATAATAATGATAATGATAACGATAATAAAAACGTAAATCACAATAATAATGATACTAATAATATTCACAATAATTTATAAAAATACTAATAATAATACTTATAATAATAATAATAATAATAATTATAATAATAATAATAATAATAATTTTAATAATAATAATAATAATAATAATAATAATAATAATAATAATAATAATAATAATAATAATAATAATAACAATAATAATAATAATAATAATAGCTTTGACAGCAATTTATTTCCTGTCATAATATACATTTAATTGATTTAGAGCCTCACCTAGTCATGACTTTTCCAACTAATTTTAAGTTGATTTGAAAGTTATATACAGTAATCATGACAGTTGCAATTTAATTCTAATTTGATTATAGAGTTATCCAATTGAATCCGATCAAAAATCTACCTGCCTCCCCCAAAATTTTCAATTGGTGATCAGCCAACGAGACTGCGCTATTTGGATGCCGTCTCATTGACTCTTCTTTTGCGTTCCCTTTTCCTTTATAATGGTTAATTTTCCCCCTCTTTTTCATTTTTACAAAATTTATTTTTCCCTGGAAATTTAGTAACTTTTGGTTTTTCAGCTACAATGAATGGTGGTATACACATACAAGAAAATATTTGAATAATTTTGTGCCTTAGCACATTTTCTCCAATCAACTGTCAAAATCATGGCCATTACTACATTGAATATTTCGGTGGCGTGTTTAAGTAAGCCGTAGTTTACCCGGCCAATCTACATTTGGCCATGTTAATGGTCATGCTATGTGTGTGACTTTCAATCAGCTTACCACTTATTCGTTAGAGAACAATAAAGAATCAATATATTTTCCCTCTTAATAATGATATTTTACCATTTAGATATAACCTCCTAATCTGTTAGTTTATTTTCACATGTTCAAATGGTGTAGAAAATTTGTTTTTACTTATGCAAAATCCAAGGGAGTAAGAATTTATTTTATTTATTATTATATTTATTTTTTATATATTTTTTTGATTTGAAAAATATTGACATTCTGCTGTTGTTGATAATATAAATAATAACATACACAATATTATTAATAATAATATTGATAGAAATAATATAAATATGTAATATTAAATTTTTATTTATTATTATTATTAGTTTTCTTCTTCGGGGTGTGGCATGCCAAAATGTAAAAAAAATAAGACAAAGGAGACTAAATCATTTATTATTAATTTTTAATAAATTATAGATAGTTTATATAGGTTTTTGGTTCATTTTTATCTCCACATGTTCAGATCCATGTTTATAAATATGGATTGATTCCTCTCTTTCATAAACAACTCCATTTATTGTGATGTTATATTCTCCAATATTTATGCTTGACGAAGCCTTCCGTTTTCGACTTGGCTGGCAGTTTGGCATTGGTCCATATTCCAATGTTGGTCGGATCCTCTCTATCTTCACAATGGCCATTGGAATCATAATTTCTACTTCTTCAAAGAATGTCTCAGTGGCCAATTTTAACTCAGTGGAAAAATTCTCAACCTCCATTACATTTTCATACACTGTTAAATCAATTTCCGTCATTGTAATCTCTTCAAGAAATTGTGGCCATATCTCTGGTGTTGTTGATGTTGATTCTGTCCCTCGAAGCTTTCGATATTTACTCAATGAGTATTTCTTCTATGACTGCTTATTGGACATTCGTATGTCATCTATCCTTGGATGCTTTTGACATCTTCCAACGCGGAGTGGATCCAGATTTGAGTTTCTTCACCACATATTTCTTTCACAACTGTCTACAGTTTGAACCATTCACCTTTCCTGGTTGCTGTAAGATCCGGTACTCCGTGAAGCTTCTCAATCCAAATTCCCAGGTATCTGAGCTCTGCATGTAGGTCATGGCCTACTAAAATTTTACAACTGTCAATCTCTGTATTTCTAATATCTCCGCGTATTGATCCATCTGATTCCTACTGGATACCTCTGTGATCCCATGAATCCTCGAATTGAATAGCCGGATTCTTCCTCTCGGAGTTAAATAGGTATTTTTAACTACTCCTCCATGATAGTTCATAATTGCCACAGCCAGTGGTATCATCTTCCCAGTTTCTGATGTCCCATATTCGGCATCAACAAATAATATCTTATTTCGAATCTCCTCAAGACTCATTTCTTTCCTTATAAACGACATTTTCTTTTTCAACATGTCTTCCGAAATAGGTAATAATGTCGAATCTTCATTTTCAGCTGGGTGTGCTTTCGGTACTTCATGCGCTTCGTTCTCTGTTTTAATTTCGATGGCTATAATGATTTCTTCATTTGCCGCTTGCATCATTTTTGTCATTGTTTCTCTTTGTATATTTCATGATGTTAATTTTTTTAGCTCAATCCATAATTGATTTTCAACATTCAGGATTTCTATCATTCCCTTGATAATGTTTATATAACACTTCTCCCTCCTGGATATCTGCATCTCTTCCGATAATTTCAACTCGAATTGTCGATGAACTTTAAGAATTTTGATCTTCATTTTCCTATCGTCAATTCTTATATAGTTTGGGATCTGTAGATTATCATTGATTTGGAATCTTTGACCTGCGTGATTTCTCTGTAGTTTGGCGCAGCTGTCATATACCAATCTTTTCCACGAAATTTGTTCCATTTTATGCTAAAATTATTTATAATTAAAGTTAAGTTAATTTTAGATTTTGAAGCCAGGGTTAAGATGAAGCACCCGAAAAGTACTGTCTCACCCACTAGCTATATAAATAATAATAATAATAATAATAAAAATTTACCGATTTTAAAATTTTAAAAATTTGAGAATATTTTGAATATTTGTTTGATTATATGGATTTACCCATACCTTATACAATTTTTAAAAAAATATTTTTGCATTTTATTTTTCCTAACCACCTAATCCAGCATCAGCCAATCAAACTGAGTTTTCTTGCATCATGTGAAAAAGTGCAGATTCACACAAAATTCTAACAATATTCATAAAATAATTGATTTAACTACTATTACATTATTACTACTTTATAAAATTGCATGCAAAATTATTTCTTACTACACACATATTTCTTCATAGCCAATCCAAGGTATTGGAGTCCTGTATTCATTCACAGAAGACTTAGAGTATAATCGGGATTCATATAGAACAAAGGCAATGAGAATCGCGATACATATTGTTATAATAATGATCGTCAAGAATAAAATTATGCACGCAAATTCATTATCATTTAGTGTTAATGATATAGTTTTATTGTTCGGAATAGACACAATGGTATACCAAAAGTTGGTTTCATTGGCTGATTGTGGGGTTTGAATAACTTGATTTGATTCCGTTAGATATTTATTTTCAATACCGTGATGTGGAGTTTGAACAAGTTTGTCTTCCACAAATATTAGTTTCCTTAAGTCAGAAAATAGATAACGCCGATAATATTTGATTTTTACAAACACTAGTTTTGAGGTTAATGTCGATGAAAACCGTCGAAAAGTTAATATTTGAGATTATTATTCTCGCCTTTTAGTAACGATTGAATTTTACCAAAGTAATATTGAACAGCTCTTTGATTTAGATTCGCATGTCTGGTAACTTTTATGGATTAATTAAAATACTCGAAAGTCACTCGATTTGTTTCATTTATTAATCGTATCTTTTGTTGATCGGAATGAATCTTGACCCACTGATTGTCGCTATCCGTTCCGTTTTCATATACGGATTTTTCGTAATAATGAATAAGAACAGTATATGTTGAAACAATTTTAAATCAACATACTTTATAAATGGCTTCCTACTATTTAATGTATCTATAGCATGATGTTGGAAAACCGTTTTTACTTATTGGGATTCCAGATGTTCCCAATACACATTAATCCCGATAAGCACTGGTTCAATTGATACTCGCTGCCATAATTTTTTTGTCCAAATATTGATACGTATAATATTTTGTATTTTCGTATTAATACTTTTTGAATCCCATTGTGTAATTAACCAGGGTTATTCATAATTCATTCTCAAGTAACGAGGTACATAGCTATTTTTTATTGTAACGTAATTTTATTGGAGGTTCAAAAAAATTCAATAGACCACTTAATTCGACTTCATCGGCGATTCCACAATGATAAATCGATACAAATTGAGTACATGTTGAGTATATTCTAATTTTCTCTTGCAATGGCACGGTTTTAATTGCATAAGATAGAAGCATTCGCTTTGCATTCATACACAAAACATTCATAATCATTACTGTAGCAATCAATAAAACTTTATTGACTTAACTTAATGGAGCTGGGGTTTTCGTAAATTTTTGTTTAATTACTGTTCCATCTTTATCTTTGTTTAGTTTCGATCTTAATGGATATCGTGCTACATCTTTCGCTGGTACTGATTTGTTTTTGACTTTTACTATATCATCACACATAGGTGCATTGTACTTTTTGATTAGCTTTTTGTTTGGTTCAAAAATACAATCCTCCTCTGATGCATTCATTACATTAGCATAATATATTACTTCACTGTTCGGTGGCACTTCTAATGTTTGATTTAGAAAGACTTCTCCGGCTCTATGCACAATTTTCCCTGTCTGACCTTTTATCAAATTTCCGGTTTTCAAATCAAGAGAAACCCTTTGCAGTTGCTCTATAATGTCCATGACAATAAGAAATTTTACTATCTATCTATCTATCTATCTATCTATCTATCTATCTATCTATCTATCTATCTATCTATCTATCTATCTATCTATCTATCTATCTATCTATCTATCTATCTATCTATCTATCTATCTATCTATCTATATATATATATATATATATATATATATATATATATAAAATACCTCGATTTCACTCAAATTTTCTATGTTTTAATTTATATAAATGACCCATCAAATATCCTCAGAGGTAATGCATTATAAATACACCTTTTAACGCAGAGTAGAAACAGAACCCTGTTAGCAGAACCTTAGTAGCAGAGCCTATTCTAGGGTTGTCTTCAATGAAACTTGTAAATCAAACATGTTCACAGGGACTAATAAAAAATTAAAAAGTTTTATTTTCAAAATCCATAAGCAAATACAATAAATGAAATTTATTGAAATCAAATGAATATGTATGATTTGAATTTTATTAGCAATTGATTGGAAATTAAATTCTGAGTCGTTTGATACTTCGTTCATTAACATCTGATATATTAGTATATAACAGGTTGCAAAAATTTAAATATAAATTTCTTTCAGATATTTTAATTCTAAAATGATTTGTCTAAAACATGGCATTCGTCACAAATGTTTGTCTGGTCAAATTTTTCTTGTAAGAAAAAGTTTTGTAATTAATTTTTGTATTTTTAGAGATTGGAAAAGATAAGGCTTGGAAGTTAGCTGAGTTTTAAGATACGAATTACGTTATTGTTTAATTTTTAAATACAAATCTATCAAACTCAATTTTGGTTGCGATAGTAACCAAAAATTGAAACCAAAGGTTCTCTATGAAAAAATATATTTCAAATTTACAAAAATCGTGAGAAGTAAAAGAATTTGTGTCTTGAGTCTAATAAAAAACGCACAAACACACAAGATGTCAGCCAAATAAATTCAAAATTTATCAAAAAATGAAACAAAATTTTAAACAAAAACAAACTAATTTGTAGCCAAAATCTGCTTACGTAAAAGTTCAAAAAAGTCAGATTTAATTGGATAAAATTAGGATTAAAGGCGATTCACATCAAATTTATTAATTACTTCATCTCTCTTTTGTATAAAAATTTTTCTAGTTCCGGTCTAACTTGAATAACTTCTAATATATTATATATTTTATTAAAAAAACAATATTCTATTTTTTTTAAGAACTTTCTGGTTTATACCATTCGTAATAGTCGTATGGCATCCACATTGGCTTGTGATAGCAGTTGTCTTGCAGGACTCCTTTGATATCTTTATAGAAGCAGCCTTGTCTTCTACAGCAATTTTTTGCAAACATGTTCAAATATGTATAAATCTGGCGCTTTTGTGTTCTTGCTTGAAATGCTGGAGGCAAAGAATTTTCTAAAGAAATTTACAGATGTCAATTTCGTTGATTAACGATTTATAAGTCGACATAAACTTAAATCAAAAATGAAACAGTATTACCTGAACGTTTTCTTTTCTTTTTCATTACGCATTTAAGGGCGCCTAGTTTCCAGTGAGGCCGTGGCTTCAGTTGTGGGTCATCCCGTCGAATGCACCAGAATACTTCACCCCACATTGCATTGACTTCATTGGAATACACAAAGATTGTTGTCAAAACAGTCAAAAGGAATAATTGGAAATTAATGGGCGATTTCATTTGGAATTTCAAAATCGCTTTTCAACTGAAAATATAGGGTAAAGGCAAGAGCTATATACTAAATTTTGTTGTTGGCCTAAATTAAAGTCTAACCCAGAAATTTACAGCTTCAGTATCACATTTCAATTGAAACTTTAATTAACCTACGGCTTTAATGATATGTTCTATGTGAAATTTAATGTTTTGATTCAAATTAAAATTAATTTTATTATTATTATTATTATTATTATTATTATTATTATTATTATTATTATTATTATTATTATTATTATTAATTTATTAAAAAGTCAAAAATAATAATTCCAAGCAAGAAGAGCTAATAATTTGTATTGTGTATATTTGTAAAAAGATATCAAAGTAATCAATTAAAACAAACAATATATATTTATATCCCAAAATAGAACATTAAAACGGGATTTATCCAATAAAATGACGTTTGCCAATCAAGCCTCGGCGTTTAATTATCCCGTTGAATTCCGAATTCTCGGTCTGATCTGCTACCAATTGATCTGGATCAAAAAATAAATTTCACTATAAATCACAAATTAAGTGTCATACTTTCTGACAAGTGATCTTCGATGATTCGCAAGCATAATTTGAGATTGAATCTGCTCTCCCTGCAAGGCTTCGACAGCAGCAGCATTTCAGAGAATTCCAGGCTAAATATTTCACATAATAATTTAATGGAATATTAATTGTTAAAAAATTATACTTGCATGAATTTTCGCTAGACGCTGCTGAAACATTTGCACAGGCCATCGCTATCATCAATAGACCAAGGAAAAGCTTTAGATTGTTCATTGAAATATTTCAGATGAGAAAATAGTTAATTAATTTGAATTTTATTTGAAATAAAGAATTTTTAATGAGCTTTTATATGAAATTGTATTTACTTTTAAAATTATCCCATCAGTGTGCTTGAGGTAGGGGGTTACGTAATGTTTGTTTTTGTTGCCCCTTTGTCAACTGCAAATGTTGTAAATTTCACAATTATGAGAAGACTTTGCACTTTCTCCCTTCTTAAATAAGAAATAATTGAAAGGTGTCTTAAAAGTCTTTAAAATCAACATAATTAAAGAAAGAGGATTGAAAGATTTTATTCTGAAAAAGACATTTGAAATAACTTTTTATATATAAAAACAACAAATCTTTTAGACTTGTTTCAAAGTCCATTATATAAACAGGCCGGGAAATAAAGAAAACTAAAATTATTCAAAAGGCTGTAAAAAGATATGGTAACTGACAAATAGTATTTTCCGTGAAGGCTTAAAAGGTGGTTTTAATTAGTTAACTTAATAAAATCAATTTTAATCATGCCTGATGGATACAAAAAAAAAACAGTAGTTTGGATTTGAGAAACAAAAAAGAAAGAAGAGGCTTTAATAAGATTAGGCGGTCCTTGACAAAGATTCTTAGGGAATAGTTACAGTGCCTAGTGGGCTTATTGGATGAGACGGCCTTTTTTTGATATAAGGTCAAAAATGACTAGAAAACAATTTTTAGATAAAAACTTTTTATCATACGTCATAATTTAAAAGTTTATCTAGGCTTTATAATGTTTTATACACAGCTCCCGCCATAAATATAACTTTATATTTAAAAACTTGTACGGCATGCATACTGTAACTATTTCTTATGTATATATTATTTTATTCCCATAACTGACGCTAACTTATCTATGGCTTGACAGGACAAACTTGTCATTCGCGTTTGGGATTATATTTTCATGATTATGATTATGATTGGGATAATATTTTTATTTATTTTTATCTAAGGGTAACTTTAAAGAACTTGGTTTAGTCAGTAGGCGTAAATGCAATTGCATTAGGGCCTAAAGCCATCCTTGAAAATTTGAGTTGAATGAGAATATTAAATATTTGTATTAAATCTTAAATGTTCGATTATTAGCATCAGTTTTGTGATTTTATGAATAGTTTAATATTTCCTTTGTTTCCATCCAAAAACTGTCCGTTTTGAAATTTAAAACTTTTTAATGTATATCTTAAACTTAACAGATTAAGCGCTGTGGCAGCCATAATTGTCGTCAAGAACAATTAGGGGTCATGGCGGTCATTATTACTGCCCATGTATTCATTGTGCTGGCTGCTTTGCGTTGGCCCCAATTTTGAAATTGTTTGTAAGCACGGATCAAGACTGCAATGGTCCTGCATATCTATATCAGCCTCTAGGATGATGACGGTCACTTGTGCCCGCTACGCCATTTTAACATAACTTTTATATGAAAACTTGATATGAATAATTATAACAAGACAAAGTGGTAACTGTCCTAGTCAATTTTTCTTAAATAAGGTAATTTATATATGCTGCTGCCATTGACTTTAACCTGTTAACCAGACGGTCCCCTTTCCACTTACGCAACTTGCAACGGGTTCTCGATTATCCATTAAGAACGCATTTATACTTCATGCACGATACATCCTTACAACTAACTAAAAGCCACTGAAACATGACTCACAAAAGAGTACGACAAAAGTAAACGTTCGGTCCGTGTAGTCAGTCCACATACATTTTGAGGACAACATGTTGTCACTACTATTTACATGGAAAATATATATATATATATCTCCCGCCCGGGTAACATGTTTATAATATCCATCAAGCACTGCTAATGTGAAAGAAAGACATCGTTGAATGTTTCATTATTCAGTTTCTTAAAGCATCAGTTTTGCTTGCGGCCGTTTTGTAATTCGAGTCTGAAGGGTATTAAAAAATTTGACATATCCAATTTATGTAAAGAACTGATTTATTGAAGTTTCTATGGCTTTCATCTAAATGTGGTTTAGAGTTGATTTGTTGAATCCAAAGAGGATAAATCAATTTAGATTTGGGCTATATAGATCCAATGATAGGGGGAAGTTCATCTACTATCAAAGTTATGTATTCACTTTTGTTAACAGAATCAGGTTCTTGTTTTAAATCATGATCTCATGTTTGACGAGGAAGTACTTTGTTGACTTCCTGTTTAAAAAAAATCATTTCTTGTCAGCATGAATATAGTTTACGTCTTAATAAACTGGTGTTCCGACAATGACATTTTCAGATTCAAACATTGACAAGCACTATTACAAAAGTTGGATTTTGGTTTTATTTGTTAGGAATGGTTTCAGTGCACACGGATGAGGCCTTATCAGGGCAGGTATTATATGCTTGATTCCTATTTCATCGGCATTTATAAAAAGATCTTAATAAATATTTTATTATCAATCCAAAATTTTCATAATAAAATTGTAACATTAAAAAACCGGATAGTTTTACCCCTCCGGTGACATGTACAACCATGTGAGAAAGTGTGATTAAAACAAATTATTAACCAATGTGAAACTAAATGCAACGTCAAAATTGAAATTGTTTATCTTATTATTATTTACTGAAAAGATTTTAAGAAAAATAAATTATACTTCAGATAATTTTTAATATGGCCCATTTTTATTAAGTAAAAAATAAAATGAACAAAATGAAAATATTTAAAGGGGTAAAAAAAGACAATTATTTTCAGGCTAAAGTCTACCGACGTCGTCCATTCATAAAATAATGTTTTTCCATCTTTTCACTGATTAAACAGAATATAAAGTTACAGCATGGGAAAAAAAATAAGATTTGCATTTTTTCAAAAATTATTATTAATTTATCCAAAAGAAGGGAGAAAGTGCAAAGTCTGTGAGAAATTTACAACATTTGCAGTTGACAAAGGGGCAACAAAAACAAACATTACGTAACCCCCTACCTCAAGCACACTGATGGGATAATTTTAAAAGTAAATACAATTTCATATAAAAGCTCATTAAAAATTCTTTATTTCAAATAAAATTCAAATTAATTAACTATTTTCTCATCTGAAATATTTCAATGAACAATCTAAAGCTTTTCCTTGGTCTATTGATGATAGCGATGGGCTGGGCAAATGTTTCAGCAGCGTCTAGCGAAAATTCATGCAAGTATAATTTTTTAACAATTAATATTCCATTAAATTATTATGTGAAATATTTAGCCTGGAATTCTCTGAAATGCTGCTGCTGTCGAAGCCTTGCAGGGAGAGCAGATTCAATCTCAAATTATGCTTGCGAATCATCGAAGATCACTTGTCAGAAAGTATGACACTTAATTTGTGATTTATAGTGAAATTTATTTTTTGATCCAGATCAATTGGTAGCAGATCAGACCGATAATTCGGAATTCAACGGGATAATTAAACGCCGAGGCTTGATTGGCAAGCGTCATTTTATTGGATAAATCCCGTTTTAAAGTTCTACTTTGGGATATAAATATAAATTGTTTGTTTTAATTAAACATATTATAATATTAAATATTGTTTTATCAAATAAAATAAGAGGTAGATAAGAGTTAGATAAGAGGAATACACATAGCTACTGAAATGCCTTATTCTAATTACAATATATAGTGCATATTATTCAAATTTATGTACAAATATCAAAGAGAAAGTTTGGAATATCATTTCCAATTCTTTCAGAAACTAGATCTTTAACAGCCAAAAGACATGATTTGAAACCCTTTGGATCATCGGACATTTCCATTAGATCATTAAGAAATGCAATATTTGAATTTCGAGTTTCCACAAACTGATCGAGGAACTCTGCAAAATATGTCCATAACTTCGGAATATCCGATATCAAATCGCATGAATATCCAATTATTTGTTGGCATCCATTTAAGAAATCCTTCTTTTGTAATCTTCTTTCCTTTTTCAGCTGCATCAAATAGTCTCTTATCAAACATCTAGCGTCTTTGTTCTTTTCCAACATTTCATCCAACCATTGCCCTATAACGGTGCCTGGCTCTGAGATCTCAAGAAAAGTCTCTGTTGAAGCAACATTTTTCAAAATATCTTGAAGCAATCTTTCACCTTTTGTTTTATTAGTTCTGCAATCAATTGTCAAATCCGTTGCTGGAAAAGCTTCAAATGTGTCAATTTCTTTCTTCTTTGATAAATCTTTTTATGTTTTCGGATCGAATAATTTTATCATCTGGATCTTTCTCAATTCCCATTTCGGGTCTCTCATTTCTACAACTTCTTTTAATAGAAATCTTGTTTTTGTATCTAATTCTTTTGACTGTGATAAAACTGATATTTTATTCAAAAATAAAGAAATCTCATCGGGATACTTTTCTTCGATATCTTTCCCTATGATTTGGAGGATATTGCAAAATGCTTGTTAATGTTTTTTAATTTGATTTTTCAAATCAAGAAATTTCATAGCATGATTAAAAAACAAAGTAATTTAAACATTTAAACTTTAAATGTTTTAATTACTTTGTTTTTTAATGTTTAAATTTTATATTAGTAGTGACAAAACGGCGCCCTGCCCATACCATCCAGGGGGTGGTAAAATTTTTTTTGTTTAAATGAAGTTTACCCCGGGGGGGTTCAAGAAATTTTTTGTTTGTTTAAATGAATTGAATTTTTGAAAAAAGTTTTTTTGTTGAAATGAGAAAACAATTTTTTTTGTTTAAATGCATAAATTTTAATTATTTTTTTACATGTCAGCATAATGGTCACACTATCGTAAGGTCTATATTTAGTTTCGTTAAAAAAATAATAATAGTTATAATAATTATAATTATAATTATAATAATATTAAAAATAACACCACATGTAAAAATATACAATTTACAACAATAAATAAAAAATAATAATAATAATCATTCGATTATAAAATTTATTTCAAATAGTTCTTGTATCTTTTTTAAAATCACTTCAAATAAGTAAACTAAATATGATTATTAGGATATTAACTTTAAAAAATATATTCTTACCTTTCGACATATTTCAAATTACTAAAAGTAAAACTAATACAAACAAATTTAATTGATTAACATTTTAACTTCTGATATAATATTTTCAACATATGCATTATAATCTAAAGTTAAATCCCAAGTATTACAACCTTCCCACTTGAAAAGATATTTACACAAACTGGATTATGTTTTTGAATTTGTAATGACGGAAATATTTCTGGTTCAAATATACATTTAACATTACGTGATAATTCATATAAATTTATAAATTTTCTGATATCAAACGTTACTGTAATGGATTGGATTTTTAAATCATGTATCCTATATTTTAAATCAGCCTAATTTAAGAGGTTGCTTACAAGCCATGATGCGACATTTACCCATTTTGAAAAATATAATTGGATATTTTCCACTTGTGTCCACAAATTGTTGAGGTTTTCCCAATGGAAATTTCATGTTTTTTTACAAAAAAACGAAAAATTTATAATTAAAAAGTTTATTTAAAGATAACATGATTATAAATTTTAATTTACTTTCATAAAATTAATATATTTTGATTTTTATAGTTAAAAGATATATTTAAATTTATGAAAATAAAATGAAATAGATAATCGAAAATTTTATTTAATTATTATTCTCAAATAATTTTTTAAAACTCATACATAATGATTTCAAATAAATTAATGTTTAATAGATCATATAATAAATGATAACAATAACAAAAAATTATAAAATATATTTAAAACATTTATTTGCCTCGAATATTTTCCAAATAGGTTTTATTGTTACACATCCATTTTTAAAACCCTGAAATGTTTTTTATCATGAAATATGAATTTTCATTTTTAGCATTTTCAAAATCTATATCTTTTTCGTAATTCATTAAAGTGAAACTTTCATTAAATTGAATATCTTTGTTGATAGCCATCAGTATTTCTAAAATATTTTTTCTGTCAATGTCACCAATTTTTTCTACTTGAATATTATATAAACTCTGCTTTAAAATTACTGGTTCCTACTAAATTTTTAATTAATATTAGATAGAATAAAATAAAATTACTTTAAAGTTTAAAGTTTAAACGAATTAGTAATTAGGTATTTTAAATACTCCATAGAATATTGTAGAAATTGAACAGGAGACTTCCTAATAAAATTCCCTGCAAATGCTGAATTTTCTTCTAACAGTATTGAAATTATATCTTGATTTATTAGTTTCTCCATCTTTTTTACTGAGTTTTTTAGAATAAAGAATAACCAATATTACATAATGAAAATAAAATTACTATTATATGTTTGTAATATTAATTATAATAATTTTTTCATTATATTTTGGATATATATATACTAAATTTAAGAATTATATTGATTCGAATACTCGACTTATGAATGTATTAACAAATAACCTGGACAAAAACTATTTTAAACTTTTAAATAATAGTTTATATGGAAAGACAGTTGAGAACTTTAAAAAAGCGCATAAACTTGAGACTGTGTAATTCAGCTTCTAAATTAATAACTTATTCCTCTAAACCAACATTTAAAAAGACTTAAAAAATTGACGAAAATTTAATTTAAATATTATTAAGTAAGGAATCGGTATGTTTAGATAGACCTAGCTACATTGGTCAAACTGTACTAGATCTCTCTAAATTACTTAATTATCAGTTGCAATATATTGATTTACAAAAATATCGAGAGGAATTTAATTGTAAAATCAATATCATTGCAGGTGACACTGATTCATTTTTTCTAGAAATTAAAGGGTGTAAATTAGATATTCTGTCTAAATTCTGTCATTGGTAAATTCAAAGATGAGAATAAAGAACTCAGATATAAGGAATGGGTGTTCCTAAGGCCTAAATGCTATAGTCTTTTGGGTAATATAGTGAGCAACAAGGCTAAAGGAATAACATAGAAAGGGTACCGATTTAAAACATCATTCGTATCTTGTTTTTTATCATAATAATTCGATGATTTCAGTAGCACAATCTCGAATAGCAAGTAAAAACCATCAATTATTTATAATTAAAAATATTAAAATAGCCTTAACAAATAATGATGACAAGAGGTATTGGGTTGAGAAAAATAAAAATTTAGCCAATGGGCATTATAATGTGGGTGACATGGTTATGGGTATAGAAACAATGGATGAAATGTATGATCAAATTTCTCATCCATATTTCCCGGAACACTAAGATGATCCAGATTTTCTAGAAGAATACTGATTTCGACATCCACATTCCCCGGACGAATTTTAAATAAATTAAAAATTATTAATCAATTTTACTAGTTGTATTATTTTTATTTAAATTTTTTATATGTGAATTACTTAAGTTTTTTATTTAGTTGTTTTTTAATGATTTTTTTTATTGTTGTGAATTGTATATTTTTACATGTGGTGTTATTTTTAATATTATTATTATTATTATTATTACTATTATTATTATTATTATTATTATTATTATTATTATTATTATTATTATTATTATTATTATTATTATTATTAAATAAATTTGGCAACGATTTAATTAAACGATAACGCCAATAAAAAACCTTTCTTACGATATATTTCGATAGCACAGCTATCATCTTCAGGTACTCAAAACCAACTAAAAATATTATGAATTAACATTTAATTTAAACAAATTATTTTTTATTAATTTAATTTTTTAATAAATAAATATTTTTAAAAATATATTTTAAATTAATTTTAAATTTTAAATTTTTTACTTATATTCTAATTTTTTAAAAATTAATGCAATTTAAAATTTTCAATTATTTTAATAATATTAAAAAAACAAACATGATTTAACATACGTAAACTATTTAAAAACATTCAAAACATTCGTAGTCACAGCACTCTGCACATTAATCTTTGGATCCAATGACCTTATCAGCAATGCTTCACATATCACTCGTTCCCAATAACTATTAAAACTTCTCAACAAAATTCTAAAATCAGACATTCCGATATCACTTTTACAGCCTCTATTGTGTTCACTAATATTGGTCAAACCCTTCAATCGACAATGCTCTAGAACTCGAGTACAGAGATGACGGGAAGTCTCTCCAATGTATGTGGCATTACACCCATTACATGTAAATTGATAAACGAGATCAGAACACAATCCAACCGGAGTTTTTGATTTATTAATAAACATATTGCGTACCTTACACGAATTAGAGACGATCTTATACTCTAAATTTCCTATCAGTTTACCCAACTTCCTCTTATAATTTGTAAAGCCTTCAGAGTACGGCAATACTAACACATATTTAGGCTCAATTTTTTTATATCCATTTTTACAATCACCCAGATCAACACTCAATTCACACCCATCCGACAAATTACATTCAGACTTTCCAAAACATGGATCCTTAGGATTTTTAATCAATTTATCAACAGTTTCTTTTATCATCAACAATAAGCAAGATTTGAAACCCTGTAACCCACCATACAAATTTGGGGGCTCAGCCGGGATTGAAGCTTTGTTATTTGGAAAGACCAAAACAATCAAGTTAAGAAACAACAGAGAATTCTGTCAGTACACCCTCAGCCGGGATTGAAGCTTTGTTATTTGGAAAGACCAAAACAATCAAGTTAAGAAACAACAGAGAATTCTGTCAGTACACCCTCAGCCGGGATCGAATGATTGTTTCGTGCAAAAACCCAAAGAAATACAAACAAATGTTTAATGATCAAACAAAAATGTCGGGACGACATTTTACCAAACCCCGGAGAGATGACAAATGAAAAAGAAGAGAGCTTAATACAGAAAGATAAAAAACGAGTAACCCGACTACAAAATGAGAAAATATGTTGATGAAACGAATGGCTTGCCCACCAAGTACAAATTTGGGGGCTCAGCCGGGATAGAATGATTTTCTCGTACAACAAGCGAGGGGACATAAAGCATAACTATCTTTTTAACAGAAAATGTCGGGACGACCTTTTGCCGAACCCCGGAGAGATGAAATATAGAGTTCAAATATTGTAAAGATCGATTGTAAAGATTGATGAGAAATTGTAAAGATCGATGAAAAACGAACGACCTGACTACAAATCAAGAGAGTAAACATTAGACGACTAGCCCACCAAGTACAAATTTGGGGGCTCAGCCGGGATAACCATGATTGTTTTTGCAAAGAACCCAAGGAAATAAAAGCAAATGTTTAATTATTAAACAGAAATGTTGGAACGACATTTTGTCGGACCACGGAGAGAGGATGAACTAAAGAATGGAACTTAACAACAAACGAAGGAAAACGATCGACTTATTGACGATGAGAAAACAGTTCGATGATATTATGTAGAGAACGATGAGCTGAGTAAAAATGCCAATTGAACTATGGTTGTATTTTCTGAAGGTTCGAAGTTACAAAGGGTCAAACCTTGACCAAAAATATAATTTTTGATATGTTGTAGAGAAGAATGCGCTTAATAAAATTGCCAATAGAACCATGGTCATATCTTCTAAAGGTTCGAAGCTAAAAAGGGTCAAACCTTGGCCAAAAATTTTATTTTTGAAATGTTGTACAGGACGGCGAGTTGAGTATTATTGTCAATGGAACTATAGTCGTATCTTATCGAACTTCAAAGGTGTAAAGGGTCAAACCTTGACCAAAAATAAAATTTTTGATATGTTGTAGAGAAGAATGAGCTTAATAAAATTGCCAATAGAACCATGGTTATATCTTCTAAAGGTTCGAAGCTAAAAAGGGTCAAACTTTGGTCAAAAAAATTAATTTTAATATGTTGTACAGAACGATGAAATGGCAAAAGTGGTGATAAAATTAGGATCTTCCGACCTTTGGATAAAAAGTTATTAAGGGTCAAACCTTCAAAAATTTTAATTTTTGATATGTTGTAGAGCTTGAGAAGCTGAGCAATATTTACTATAGAAGTATGGCAGTCTGACTTCTGGGTCAAAAGTTATAAAGGGTCAAAACCTTGGTCAAAATTTTTAATTTTTGATGTTGTAGAGCTTGAGAAGCTGAGCAATATTTACTATAGAAGTATGGCAGTCTGACTTCTGGGTCAAAAGTTATAAAGGGTCAAAACCTTGGTCAAAATTTTTAATTTTTGATATGTTGTAGAGATCGACGAAACAAGCAAAATTGCCAATAGAACTGTAGTCATCAGAGCTTTAGATAAAAAGTTATAAAGGGTCACAACTTTGGCCAAAAATTTTAATTTTGATATATGGTGTAGAATAATAAGACGATCAAAATTACCATAGAACTATAATCGTGTGAACTTTTGATAAAAAGTTACAATGGGTCAAAACCTGCGAATATTCTAGAATTCAGAGAATTGTGAAGAAATTAAAAATTTTGAAAGTGAATTGTAAATATTTTTGTAAATCAGTGGAGACAAAGTGTATTAATCAATAAAATTTATATCGTTTGGAGTTCGTTACTGGTGTTTAAAACACGTTTGGAGGCAGAGCGACAATAATTTCTATTCGAAGTCACCGACAACTCCAACAATATGATGAAACCAAACAACAGTTTAGAAAACTCATGAATGACGAGTATTGTAATAAGAGAGGAAAATATCAATATATGTAAATAAGTTAAAATATTAGATACACAAAAATGTCAAAAATGAAACGATTCAACAGGAAAGTGGGGATAAAATTATCAATATTTGTAGAGTAGGAATCAAAGAAACAGGAAACTATAAATAAAAATAAAATTATGGGTAGGTTGTATAAATCAATGGAATCATCGTGTAAATATCATCCAAAAAACCGTAGAAGTAGTAATAAAAATATTAAAAAATAGATAAATAAATAAAAAATTAAAATAATAAAAACAGGGAAAAGGTGGAAATCACGAGGGTTAAAGTAATTAGAAATAGGGGAAACCACAAAAATGCGGGTCGTCTAAGAGTTCGTAAAAAAATTGGAAAACCAGAAATTACTGGATTAAAATTGTTTGAAATAAGACGTGATCACCAAGTCAGTTAAAATAATTCTAAACGTAATAAACGATTAATTGAAAGTAATTAAATTAAAGATCAAAATATTAACGGAAAAGGTTGCAACGATTTCGAACCCCTACTCTTATGAGATGAGCGGAACTAACGAACGATCGATTGTGCGAATTACAAAAGACATGAGGCCAAGCAAAGCCAAATTAGATACTAAACGAGAACAGATAATCGATTAAGTTAGAGAAATTGACGAAAAGATAATCCAGATGATGGAGAAACTTAGGCGTAGATAAAAGGAAATGTTCAGGTGTAAATGAAATGAATAGTAAGAAATGAGCATAGATGAATAAAATGATGATGCTTGTTATTAATGAAAATAAAGGATTAGAGATAATAATGAATTACGAGAATAATAGTTAGCAACCAGAGGAAAATAATGATTGAAAACGATGAGTTGAGATTAATAATAATAATAAATGAGACAACAATAGCAACCGAAAGGTGTAAAACATACGAAAAAAGCCGAAAACTTCATGAAAGCCGTTAAATAAATTCTGAGTGGACAAGTAAAACACAACTTAAACAGCGAAAGCTGAAAAATCACACATAAGGTACGGTAAAAGTTTCGATGCATCATTTTGTTAGTATATTTTGTAGTGTTATTTATATTATATTATATGGAAATGATACTGGAAAGTAAGATTTAAAACCGAGCTATCATAACGATAGTACGCTTATTCCGATGGAGAACCTTGATCAACCCGAGGAGAGGAAGGTAGTAGGATCCGTCGCAAATGTTGGGGAGTTCCTGGCGAGAGATTGATCACCTCTTTGGGGAACAAACCAACGCGATTACTACAATTTTTGAATTGGGAAAGTGAAGGGGTAACCGAAAATAAAAAAAAATAAAATAAAAAAAATATATATATAAAAAAAAAAATAAAAAAAAATAAAAAATTGAAAAAATGCGCATGATTTAGACGTTAAAGGTACCTAGAGATATTCTTTTTTTCCCTAGCTGGTGGTGAGGCACCAGAGGACAGCTACGGACTGTCGTGTTCAGGTTGTTATCAGCCAAGGGACTGATGGCGCTGAGCCGTTCGATACAAAAACCCGGATCGCACACCGAGTATCGAACGATTTTTTTTTTCGCTGGGAGGAACTCGATACAACAACCCGGATCCCACACCGAGTATCGGGGCCAAACGGTAGGTGAGATGTGAACTAACCGGTAAATGGTTCATACTCAAAATGTCCTACTAAAGCCAGATGAGAGCGGCCAAATTGAGCCGAGAAATCTGATGGAAGGAGCGGATAGAGATTTGATAGGTTATTTTTCGCTCCCACATTTAATCGCTTCCTTTTCTTTTCACTATTCGGGAAATCAAGTAAACCGCTTTTGGAGCTTGATAGAACGTCTAGGCATTTCCATACTTTTATATTCTCCGAGGTACACAACCCGGATCCCACACCGAGTACCGAGGGAATGTTTTTTTATTGCCCAGCGAGGAGTTTGGTACAATAACCCGGATCCCACACCGAGTACCAAATATCCGAATGGCGGTGAGTAAAGCGTAACCGGAAGAATGCGCGGCCAAAAGACGCCATGGCTTGAGAGTCAGTGTGAGGCCTCAAACATACCCAAAAGTCACTGATGAGCTCAAGTCCGGTGAAACAATGAGAGATAATATGAATAAGACGAATATGAATATGAGTAAAGATGAAATTGATAGAATATGATTATGATTAGAGTAAACAGTAAAGATGAGAAATAGTAAGATATGATTATGATTAGATATTAGAGGCCATAGAGTGCCGGATGAGATATGATTATGATTAGATATTAAAGGCCATAGACTGCCAGTTGAAATGAGATTAGAGATTGAAGGCCACAGAATGCCAGTTAGAAATAAGATGACGAAGGCCCCAGAGAGCCAACGGAATGATAAGGTCATAGAGCGACTGAGGATTAAGTAAACGATTTTTAATTTACAGATTGAATGAGGGTATGAATATAATGATTTTATTATTGTAATATAGATAATTAATGCGACCACATAGATAATTGATAAGACTATATAGATAATTGATACGAGGTCGATAGATAATTGTTACGAGATATAGATAATTCAAAATAGACTTAAAAAGGAAGGGAGATAAAGCAAAAGAAAAATTATTACAGCGAATAAAGTTTACGGAAAAAGACAAGAGAATTTAAATAAAAAGGCCCATAGAGCAACAGCGGTTAAAGTTTAAGGAAAAAGACGAGAAGAGTTAAGTAAAAAGGCCTATAGCGCATAGAAATTAAGGAACGTTTTTGGACCAATGATAGAGATAAAGGAGAATAGTAAACGAGACGATTATTGATATGATGGTGATGATTTATTTGATTAAAACAGTTAATTGATACGACCGGATAGATAATTGATGCGACTATAAGGATAATTTAGACGAAAAGAATAGATAATTGATACGAGCTATAGATAATTTAAAATTAAATTAAAATGAAAAAACAAAAATTAAAAAGGTAAAAAGTTGACGTAGAGAAAAGAATTAAGGAAAAGCAGTGAGAGTAGTACGATAAATTAATGCGGAAATTTATATACTAGAAGTGTTATTTATGTTTAGATAATTGACAAAGAATAAAGAGATCGAGTAAACCAAAAGAATAAAGAGATCAAGTAAACGACGAATAATAGAGCCGATAAACTAGAGATAGAATCAAGAAAACGAGTTACGAGAAACCGGAATCAAGGGAACCATTGTGTAGAGAAACTGAAAATATACCAAAACAAATGGAGAACAAGGATAAAGAAATAGACCATGTTATTGAAATTCAAAGAGAGTGAAAAGCGGCAACAGATAGAAAACTTAATACAGTAGCGATAGCAGAACCAATGATTACAACAAGATTAGAAAGTTTGGAAACAGAAGCCGGAAAATATGATAAATTAACGGAAAAGCTAACCGATAAAGGAAACAACGTGAAATCACCCGAGCTAGGAATTCCAATTCAGTTGAAAACAAGTACGAGTAAGGAGATGAAAAAAACTTCGAGAGGAAATGAACCAAGAGTTGCCAAGTAAAAACACGGATAAAACAGGAATATTTTTGAGAGAATCAACAATGTACAAAATCGTACGCGATGAACCAGAAATGAGGGGCCGAGAACCAATATCTTCAAGTTTAAAGAGGAATGTACAGGAGATGCATTCAAAAAAGAAAATGCAACGAAGAAGATTTAAATGACAAAAAAGAAACTGGAAATTCGGAAATAAAAACAGTTGGAACAAAAATAGCTGAAACATGGCAAACGGAAATCGTACTGGAAGAGAAAATATTAACCACAATGGAAGAAAGAGTCGAAAGAGAAAATGAACAAACCGAGTTAAAAGATCGAGTATCAGAACCAATAAAAGTAGTGATGGAAATAACGAGACAAACGAAGGATATTTACCCGCAAACAAATCAATATATTGAAAAACCATCACGAATTTACGATATGCCAGTTAAGAGGATTCAAACAATAGGGGTAAATTTATAAAGTGTAATAATTATTTCAGGATTAACAACGCGAACTACAATCAAATATGTGATATCTATTTAAAAGAAGGATGCAGAACTGATCGAGGTTATCAACTAAAGAATTGCCAAGGATGTGATAGAAGAGTTCGCACAGAAGGAGAAGAAATGATAATCTGTTTTAATTGCAATCAAAGTGGTCATATGTCAAAGAATTGTCGAATGAGAAGAATTCAAAGTCAACAAAAACCAAACCAATTCAAGAAGAGTCCACAAAATAACCCAACGCAAGAGGTCAGACATTTAAGGGATAGGGCGATAATGAGTACAACAACAAGATTCGAGATTACAACCTGTTTCAACTGCAGCCTAAACGGACATTTGGCTGAAAATTGTCCAATAGAGAGAAAATCGGGACAACCAAAAACGAAAATTATAGTCAAAGTACACAAAGCAATCAAATACAAGAGAGTGAGCAATTAAGAGGTATGATTAAACGAATATCCGCAAACAATCAAAGACAACGAAGTAATACGAGGAGAAACAGGAATGATGTTCGATATTTATGGACCGGAAAATATTCGGAACAGCAAAAAGTCGTTATTAAAAACAGGATCAACTCTCAATGAGAATGACAATAAAGGAAAAACGATGTTAAATTACGTTATGATGTCGCGAGAAGCAAGAGCAATAGATTTAGTTACGACAAATGGAATTAAAGAAGACATCGAAGTAATAGGAAAAATTTAAACCCAATTCTTGGAGCAATCGGGAGAGGATACGATGAAGCAGCAGCAAAACTGATCAATTGGAGAAAAAAGAAAATCCGATAACGAAATTATAGACGTAAACAAATTCGAAAGCAATGAAAATATATTACAAAAAAGAGCAATAAATCCCGGTATGTATTACCAAGGACGATAAAAGCCCTGTTAAAGAGAGGAGAAATAAAATTCATGGACAATAAAAGAGAGCCTAGAAGATAACAAAGAGGGAGAAAACCGAGAGAGTAATAAAAGGCAAAATCCAGTAGCCTTCAAAGAAATAGGACAACAATCAAAGCCAAATAACGTAGACAATCACAGAAAATTCAAAATCGAGAGAACAAAGCAAGTCAAAATATGAACCAATACCCAACGGCCAAGTGAGATCGATATATATCCAGTAATTGATGAGAGATGCGGAGGGATACGCACCTTGCGCGTAGACCTTTTGGAGATAAAGTAATAAATAGTTAGAAATGTGCATATAATTTATATAATAGATATGTTTATATAGTAATGTATAAAAGTAGTGTATAAATATTATATGGAATGAATATAATAATATCCGATAATATATAAAAGTAGTGTATAAATATTATAGTCGAAGAGCGAAAACAAATTAGAAATCAGACGATGTGACAAAGAATAAAGCGGAATGAGAAAGACAAGTGATGCAATATTAAGTTAAAATGGAGAAACAAATCAAATGGAAGCCAATCAAATATCAAGCAGTAAAGCTTAGTTAGATAGATGAGTGTAAAACAAGAATCAGATCAGGATCAGAAATTGAAATAAACCGACTAAGAGGTACCGAAGCCATCAAGGAAATCAGAGACAAGAGTGAACTTGGAGAGAATCCAGAAAAATCGAATGAAAGACGAAAATGTGGAACAACGATAACAAACCCATGATCAAAGCCAGATAAAGCAGCAAAACAGTAAAGGAAGTATCAACACGAAACGAAAGCATCGAAGAAATAGATGAAATATCAAGTCAGTTAACGAAAAAGACGAGGGAAAATAATTTGATGAAAAACTGAATCAAGTGATGAGAAACTGGCGAATAACAACAAAGGACAGCTAACTAAGAAACGAAATTTGTGGTGATTGAGTTAAATGGAAAAACTAAAAAGACAAAGAAATAAATGTAGCAAAAGAGTGGAAGAGACTCAAAATTAAAGCCAGGAAAAGAGCAAGAAAGACGTCCAATTGCAAGTGAAACTAGATGCAGCCAAACGAGACAAAATGAATATTACGGAAATAGCAATTTCAAACATGACTGAAGTTCAACACCGGATACAAATAAAGAACGGACCAGAGAAAAAATCAAAGAACAACCCAACAATCAAAAACCCGACAACAAGAAAGATAAATCAAAGGCAAAAGGCAATGCCAACAAACGACAAGACGAAAGATGATGAGGCTGAACTACAAAATTCACCCAATAAAAATGGAATATTGAAAGGATCTTGCAAATGGTAGTAAAGGCAAACCAAGAAGATAAGCGATGCAAAAATAAAGTTAATACAAATCACAGAAACGAGAAACCAGATACGGTAATAAAAGCAACAGAGATAAAGAAAGGGGAGAAACAGAAAGTCAAACAACTACCCAAAATCAAGAGAAAATAATAACAAGCCCCATTAAAGGACCTGAAAATTGTTATGAAAACAAGGAAAGCGAAAGCAGCATGATATTGTCGACGAGAAGGAAGATATCAGTAATAAACCCATATATACAACCTAGCATCCCTTAGAAAGATGTCGAAAAACCCCACAATCAATCAATCGATGCAAAAATTAACTGTAACAAATATGCCGATATATGAGAAACCCAAAGGATACCAATTACGGACGGATCAATTCTTATTATACCCAATGGTCAAAGGATTAACACAAGAAAAACAGATCGTGCAAACCCTCAGAACTCTAGAAAATCAAATCGAAAGTCAATAGAAAAGGAAACACCCATCAAGGAAACAATATTAAAATAATCATGGATGATCTTTAGAAACCCTACAAAATAACAAAAAGAACCGAAAATCGAAAACAAACAGCCAAAATTGATAACTAAAAAGAAGAAACTCAGACCAACCTCAAAGAATCATGAATAATCCCGAACCGATCAATTATCATAAAATAATCGAGACTAGATAATATGATAAAGGGTCAGCTATCCACAGAATCCAATTGAACGCCACCCAGTTCAAGATGCAAAGAAACAATCAACAAACGAAAGTTAGAATGTCAATTTACAACTCAAAACCCTAAATAAACCAGCAAAAAGAAGTCTCGAACTAAACATTCTATCTATTCTTCTTATCTGAGATTCACTAAGCCTGCCAATCTTCCAAACAATCGGCATCTAACGAAGTCAATTCCCCAAACTAAACAAAATCTCAAAGTCAAATCGCACAACAGATATCGAATCGTCAAAATATCAGAACCTGCTGAAGAAAGTAATCAATCAGAAACCAAGAAACTCAAGGCATCAACGAGACGAATACCCAAGTGACAGAATATTGAACTCATGATTAACAATGAACTAATGATTCTTAGACTATTAACTATCCTTTATGTGTGATCATGACCGGACTGTATGTCCTCTTTCACTTCATCTTGTAATCCGTATATTGATGTATACTGTATGACTATTTTTATGCATGTGGGTTTTAAGGTCACGACCATGTAGCTCGTAGACCCAATTGAATGGAAAATGTAAACTCTGCATAGTTCATAGCTTAGATCTTTAAGAAATTGCGGGTCGCAATTTTACGGGCCCCGGAGTGTTTTATGTTGGGCCAGCACACCAATAGCCTTGAGAATTGTTTAAATGCATCAGTAATACAGCACGAAAACCCAGCACCAAGATAACTTAAAATACAATATACAACACCAATTAAACACTTTAAAATCTGAGAGAATATAAATAAATATAAAATCAAAAACATAAAAATAAAATTAAAATAATAACAAAATGCACCAAGATTCGCACGATACCTACACAAATATAACAAGAAAACACAACAAATTCGACGAAATTGAAAAAATTAATAAAAGTTCATTAAAATGAAATTTAAATCGAAAATTTGAATTAGTAATAATTCAATAAAAATCTTAAATAAAAAATTATAAAAATAAATCAAAAAATAATAAAATTAACGAATAGAATTTACTAGAAAATAACAAGGTCGAATTTTGTTTTACCGCACCAAATTTCACACGCGAGAAAAATAGGTATAAATACCGATGTGTTTTCACAAATTTTCAGTCTTATTTTTCGGAGAAAAAATTTCATTATAGAACTGTGTAGCTGGTTGTATGGCTGGTTGAGAGCCGTGCATTCAGGCAATTAACACGGGTGAGTGTTTTGCCTGAACACGATCACTCTCAACTGGTGCAATATTATTAGTTGATTTTTTCGAAGAGAATTGATGGGTAATTTTTCAATTGAATTTATGTATGACTTTTCAGATCGAATTGATGGATGATTTTGTTTATGGATAATTTTGTTTTTCCAATTGAATTTATGGATGATTTTTTGAATCAAATTTGTGGGTAATTTTTCAATTGAATTTATGGATGATTTTCAGATTAAATTTATGGATAATTTTGTTGTTCTAATTGAATTTATAGATGATTTATCGAATTAAATTTATGGGATTTTCGAAGTAAATTTTATGGAATGGATACAATGAATTTCAAATGTATGTAGCCGATGTAATATGCTGAATAAATATTTTATATCTACAGCCTTAGTGCAGCGAAACTTTTATTCCAAATGCTATGGTAAAATATTATTTGTTATTCCTTTTCCGGTCCACAGCCAACACATAACGCAAGAAAGCAAAATCTACATAGTACAGATTCGTGTAAGTGCGTGGAAGATCGCCAATGATATGTACCCGTGAAGACTCAGCGTGCGGAACGCAGGAGTTGGAACGTCAATATTATCCGTACATAGGGGAAATTGGAGGGTAAATGAGTAGTTTATTGGCTGCTCCTTCACCATCCGTTTTCGGTAAAATTGACATAAATTTTTAACAACAATCGGCTCAAAATCTCTAACACCGAGTAGTCCAGTGGGCACTCATTAACTATGAAATGAACATAAACAGATCTTAAGGACAAAAAGAGGGAATGGGTAGCGGGGAAAATTGCGAAATCGTTGCAACAGTTAAAATGAATAGCCATCGGAAAAAGATTAATCCGAACGACCAAAATCATGAAAAATAATGTTTTTAAATAAGAATTAAATAAATTAATTTGAGTTGAGGCGGAAAATATGGGCGGGATGCTGCTCAAATTTTCCGAACTAATTCAAATACTTAACAAAAATAGTAACGTAAAAATGGAATGCGTAAAATAAGGGCGGAACGCTGCTCAAATTTTCTGAGTCAATGAAAATACTTTGTCGAAAACAGTAGAATAGGGATGAACCGTAAAATAAGGGCGGAACGCTGCTAAAATTTTCGAATTTACAAAAATACTTTATCGAAAACCGAAAATTATAGATGGACTACGGCTAATGTTGTATATCAATAAAAAATTTTAACGCTGAGGAATAAGGAAGGATCCCTACAAAATCTTAATAATAATAACGATAATGATAAGAGTAATTTTAATTATAATAATAATAATAATAATAATAATAATAATGGTAATAATAACAATAATAATTATGATAACAATAATAATAATAGTAATACTCATAGTAACAATAACAATAAATATAATGGTAGTTATAGCTATAAAAATATTAATAAAGGTATTAGTAGTAACAATTAATAAGGGTAATACATATAATAGCAACAATGATAATGCTAGTAATATTAATGGGAAACATTGTAGTGATAATAGGGATAAGGGTGAAAGATATAATGTGAGTGTATTTAACATAACAAAGGGTGTACAGGCCAAAGAAAAGTCTTCGACATGGACAACAAGGAGAAGGACTATGAGAATAGACATAACAATGCATGATATGAGAGTATAGGTTAACATTTGAAGGAGATAGGAGAATAATGGGACCTAAGAATAAAAAGCGAGCACAGGTCTTCTATCGACAGCTCGTGAACCCGAGGGTTGTCCGAGCAATTACAGTACTAGCACATGGTACTCAATTTTTGCGGACAATCCACCACTTGAACACATTACCAACGTTGCCTAGCAACGGGTGCCAAGTGGATCAGCATCATTTTGTATGGCGTTACCAGGGTCACCAGGAGGATAAGCAAGATTTGAAACCCTGTAACCCACCATTATTATTATTATTATTATTATTATTATTATTATTATTATTATTATTATTATTATTAATATTATTATTATTATTATTATTATTTTTTAACGAAACTAAAAATAGACCTTACTATTGTATGACTATTATGTTGAAATGTAAAAAAAATTTAAATTTATTCATTTAAACAAAAAAGATTGTTTACCCCCCCCCCTCATGATGGACTTTAGTTAAACAAAAAAAATTACCCCGTCGGGGATTTGAGCAAGGCGTCTTTGGGGCAGGGCGCCGTCTTGTCACTATTAAATTCTTAATTGATATTTCAAAAAATGAATTTCATTTCAATTCATGTCTTGGTTATATAAAGATTTGTTGGTATTATTCAATTTATTATTTTTATTACTATACTGAAAATTCCCATCAATATACTTTAATTGCAGTAAAATCCAAGCATACTGTTTTGATAAATAAAATCAAGGCGGCTCTTCATAAATTGATTTTATATGAAGGCGGCTCTCAAGACACACAACTGTGCCCACCTCTAGTATAGTATATTTATTAAAATTTTATCAGACACTTTATATAAGCAATATTTTTTATGGAAATAATAAATCATAAACTATGCACAATATCAAAACCTAAAATAAAACTAAAAATACTAATACTATTAATTTATTATAATATAAGTAATATATAAATATTAATTTTTTTATAATATGAAATATTATAAAAAAGATTTATTTACAAATTGATAGTAAATTTACAATTATTTATTTGTTTACAGTAATTATTGAATAATTATCAAATTATTTGGCTTATTAAAGATTTGTTGATAGATAATTAGCTTTCGATTTGGCTCTTCGTGTTCTCTTATAATTGATAATATTGAATCTCATAAATAACTTTTATTACTAACACAATTGGATAGACTTGGTTTTGTACAATTAATAAAGAAATGGTACACATTTAAGTGAAATCACACTGATAAAATATACATACACTTCTTTGAAATCACGGTGGGTTTCTGGATTTTGAATTATTTTATGAGACTATATGGTTGTCATTCAAGCAACCCTATTCAAATATTTTTGCCTATCACTCGTCACCCGTTGAAATTATTATTATGATTATTATTTATTATTATAATTATTATTATTATTATTATTATTATTATTATTATTATTATTAAAAATTTCAATTGTTGGGTTATTATTATTGAAAGTTGGTTCCCTCTGACTCCTCGTGTCCGTTTCGAATCAAACAAGCAAACCCAACACAGAATAATTGGGTTTAGACTCTTTTACTGACCTGACTAGACTAATCCTTTGCTTCAACCACTGGTCATTTCGTGGTTTTTCCTTTTATTCTCCTGCTCAGACTGTTTTTAGAAAATTGTCAACACCATTTGCTGCCATACTAAGTTATTAAAAATAATTACTTCCCACAGGCCACCTTAGCCGACATTTGTCAACAACGTTTGCTACATTACTAAATTACAAATTAGGAAATAATTACCTCTCCATAGATCTGTGGTGCTCATTTAATATTGTTTAGACCAATTAACCTTTTTATATTTTTCCGTCTACACGCCTGGTTTTCCTCATCTCTCGGGTTTCCTATTGCCTCGGATTTCCCATTGACTAGGACTTCCCATTAGTAATAAATTTTTTTTATTAATTTGTTTTTTTGTCTTATATTATTTTCTAGGGACCCCTCACTAAATTTTTATTATTATTTTTCGACTCGTCTCTCAATTTGGCGTTCAACCATACCAATTTCCCCCCGATCAATACAACTTTCGAATTTTTGTAAATTGTTTAATTAATGTTGCACTTTTATCATTTTGGTGTTTTATTGATTGTACTTTTACACCAACACAATTATTAATGTCCATTAGCTTACCCGGAGTCTAATTCTGACTACATGATAGAGTAGTAGTGCGGTTTTAAGATTTCCCAGCACAAAGGCTACCCGACTACTCCAGAACCCCACTAACGGAGACAAAAAAATCTCACTTTGTGAATTGAAAAATTAGTAAGTAGCCTTTGTGCTGGAAAATCTTATAACCACTCTACTTGCATTTTTACTTTAAATTTTCAAGCGACTACTGAAGGTGGAGGTCTCTAACTGCAAAAATTTCAAACTGCAAAATTTAAATTTGTAATTTTGTAAACTGTGCCGAAAATGTTTGAATACACATTACTTGAAGAAAACTTTTATAAATTTTATAAATTTCAAAATTAATAAATTTCAAAATTTCAAAAATTAAAAAAATTAATAAATTTCAAAATTTATATTTTTAAAAATATAGTAATTCGAGAAAATTATCTTGCAACAAGGAAATTTCAAAAGCTCAAAAAGCAAAACATGAAAAAACTAAAATTCACCAAAAAATGTCTCACACTTCACACTTCACACCTTTACAATTCTGGAGCACCATCACTTGTAATTTTTTCACTTGTAAACATTACAGGACTCTGTTTAGTATTAATTTTAGTAATTTGAAATACCTCATCACTCCAATTACTATCGAAATTTTTGATGAAAGGTGAAGCAAATATTTTACTAATTCTAACGTGATCACCAACTTTATATTTTGGTTTTGTAATTTTTACAACTTTTTTAGACCGTATTGATTAAGCCAATGTTTTCGAGGTAATATATACGGGTCTCAAACCATTCAGACCTCGATGTGATGAATTATTATAACTAACAAGTATTTTCGGTAATACATTTATCCATATTTTATTACCTTGATGCACGAAATATTTCTTCAATCTATCCCTCAATGTCCGGTTAAATCTTTCAACATGAGCGGCTTTGTATTGAGAATGTACAGAATAATGATTTATTTTGAGACGATCCAGGATTTGGTTAACTTTACTATTGTAAAACTCCTTGCCTATAATAATAATAATAATAATAATAATAATACCTAAATCAGTTTGCAAATTTTATGGATGCCCATTTTTAAATATATTATTAATTGCTTTAGATATTTCCTCTGCAGATTTTGTCTTTGTTGGTACACCGCGGGGAAAACGACTGTAAACATCATTACACGTTAAAATATATTTATAACCCTTGTTAATCTTTGAATACGGTATCATCTCCATCAAATCTATTTGCCATAAATCATTAATACCGAATGTCTTTTATGCTCTCGTTGGAAATCTTTTCCGCATCGGTTTGTTTAAACTGTACGAAAGCTGATCTGACAACCACTTTTGCGTTTCATTATTCGAATTTGGGACTCTTTTCTTTAACTTTGCCACTCCACCGAAACCTGCTTCGTCTTCTGGGTTCGTCCAAATCTTCTCCATTACAACAAGATGATTTAAATTTTAATTTAACATTTGTTAATGATTGTCCCATCGTTTATTGTGATAATAATGATATTGCTAATGGTAACATTGCTCCGATAAAACCTCCTTGTTGTTTATATATGATTTTTCTCATTTGATTACGATTTTTATTATTTACAAGCAATAACAAAGGCTTGCGATGTTTATTCAATACTATTTTTCTAGATTTACTGATTTTAATTTTACCTCTGACTACTTTTAATAGAATTTTGAGTAAATCATTGACAACAAAATTTGGAAATGATTGTAAAATAGACATTCTTTTCATACTCGAAGCCTTTAACAATGCATTAAAATATGGGAAACTCCTATGATTTTTATGAACTCTGGTCTTTTTATTACTCCTTTTAATAATGTTTTTCGAAATTAGATTTATTGCGGGAAAATTCTCGGTTATTAGTTTTTAGATTGTGTATATCTAGTTTTTGGTGGAACTGTGTTCTTTATTTTCTTTTTAATACTTTGTCTAAGTTTTCTGACATTTTTAAGCCTGGATTTCATAAAAATTTTTACATGTTAATGTTTTCAACTTTGTTTATAAATTATGGCACCTTATTTATAGAAAATATCTGTTTTTACCCGTAAATCATCATTGCATTGTTGTGTGAAATCAAGAAATATATATCCATGTGGTGATTTTGAAGCATCTTGAAATGCACGGATGAGACAATTACGATTATTAGGGTATGGTTTTCGAGCAAGAAAATCAATAACTGTTGAATCTCTAGGATTCTTTCTTAATTCTATTATTAATTTGTATAATTATATGTTTTTGTTTATATTATATAATTTAATGAACTCTTTCGAAAAATAATATATATATAGATTAATATTTCTTTATTGTTTAATTATGTTATCAAATTTAATTATAAAGGAACTTTCGACGTGTAAAAAATGACGTTTCCTAATGGTAAACCACAGCAAATTGTTGATAGGAGTGGAAAATACACTATAATATTTTTCAAATCCGGCAAATGCAGAATCATGGGATTCAAAAAACCTTTAGACGTCAATAAATTACAATATAGAATATAAGGATATTAAAATACAGTCAATTACGGTTACCATGGATATGGGACAATCTATAAATCTATACAACGTGTCAACAAAATGTCTTTGTATGTTCGAACCAGAATTTTTTCCTGCACTGAGGCTTTTAAAATACAACCCAGTGTGTGTTAACGTGTTTGCCAGTGGGAAAATAGTCATATTAGGGTTGCGAAATCTTGAGTACAAAAATATTGTTACAGACATACAAAATGAAATCACGGGATTGGTTGACATCTGATTGGCTAATGATTGATTAAAACAACTTGCTTATTCATTTTATTTCATTTTTAAAATGGAAAATACTACACCGAAGAAAAATAGTACGATTTACAGATGAATAGTAACATTCGAAAATGTAAATTTATTATTTATTTATTTTCTTTTATTATTAATATTTTATTTAGAAGAATATGAAACCCTGGTGATTGGAAGATTACAATATTATTATCCTCAACTGATTGCAATAATAAATAACAAGCTAGCAACAATGATTCCCGAGCTCATATTTAATGAGACGAGAATATGGATTTCGGAGCTGATCAATCAGGCTCTATGGGTCAATAAAATAAACAGAATGGCGACTGAAATGGAAACAGAATACCCTTGTATTCTGGGTTGCAGCTGTTGCAATTTTCGGTACCAACGGTACGTAGAATGGTGCCTGGTAAAATCCGTAAGGAATTTTTGTAGGCTTCAACTTTTAAGACAATAAATGTTTTATGTTACATCTTTTTGTTTTTAGTTTGACTTTGTTTTGATTTTTGTTTGTGAATTGTTTTTAATATTAACGAGTTTTATTAATAATAATTTTATTTAATCATTGTTTTATATAATAAACCAAATAATAATAATATTAAAAAATAATAATAATGATATTAAAATTAATAATAATAATAATAATGTAAAACTTAATACGTATATAAATTCACACACATATAGGTGAGAGATTTTGATGTATGCATTCTTTGTAAAACACATGCAGTCTATACCGTGTAGGCATGTTTTTCTTTGTAAATCACATACAAACAAAAGTATGTATGCGTTTTCTTTGTAAATCACATACAGTCTTGAGTGTATATGCATACAGTCCCGCACTTATCATGCACTGGCTTTGTATATCATGTGATGATAATGCACTGTCTTTGTTATAATTAATTAATTAATAATAATAAAAATAATATAAATACGTTTATGCATGATTCTGATTAGTTGATCAGTATCTGTCAAGGATATAAAAGCTCGTCAGTAACTTATAAAGATCATAAATCAAACATGACCAAGAAAATCAATACTATCAGTATACAACCAGTTCAAATGTTCCACAATTATAAAATGTATTTTTTAAAGGAACCTATCAATATGCAATTGGTAAATCCAGTCAAACTCAATAAAACTCAATTTCAATCTCTCGCTGACTCTCTCAATGATATATATCAAGGATATTGATACGGTTTTCAAAAAGATCAATTCGAATTTAAAATGCAATGAAAATGCATTCTTCACCAGTCAATATACCAGATATTATGATACATTTACAGATATAGGTTTCAAAGAACAGGAAAACTGGTATTTAACAATAAAAATCCAAGGATATAAAGCTGATCAAAATGATGTGCTTTCTCTAATCTGGAAAATTGTTACTGCTAGACTTTCACAATTATTTTAATGTATATTTTAATGTTTAATAAATGTATTAATATTTTGTTTTCTTTGTTATTCTATAAACAAAATTATAATTAGTTTTAAAATTGTTTAAAACTGATGTCTGAAAAATGTAAAATATAAAATATAAAATAATTAATTAATTTTCGTTTAGAATATTTAATAAACTTTTTGTTTGATAAACTCTAAGAAATAACCGGTCTAAAAATTAGAGATATGTTGACTCTAGTTAAAGCATTGAGTAAAGAAGATTCATGTTATGATTCAGAATCTCTGAGTAATGATGAAGAAATTGTCTCTGAACAATCTCTATATTCTAATCACAACGAAATTAAGAGACGTGCTGCGGATTGTTCATCTATTCTTTTTCGTTTTTACCATTGAGATCGGTCATTATCCGAGTTCCTTCATTAAATTTCTCTAATGAAGTGGTAGAAAAAGACTTTAGGAGTTTCCCGCAATTTGAAGGTGTTGCATTTACTAAATTCATAAAATATTGAGATTTAATTTCTTGTAATAAATATTCTTTTAAAATTATTTTATTCGATTTTGATAAATTCTTCTTTGCTTTTAAAGGTCCTAAATTTATCCAATTAAAACATCTTTTTATTTGTTCTTCATCTTCAAAATTAAAACTAGAAACTGGTAATGTGTGATCTATATGCCAATAAGAACCTTGATTTTCCCAAGTCATTCCGTCATAAAATTGAAATTCAATTCATTGATAAAAATCATTTATTGAGCATCCTAAATACTTCATTAATGTTCGACTTTCTTTGTTTTGTTTTAATACCCCCATATAAATAATGAGTTAATTTAAGTTTAAAATTTTCATTATTTCGTTTTTTAGCCAACTCATTAATTTTTTCCTTATTATTTTGTGCACATTTTCGTTCACACTCTTTACGTTCAGAATTATAAACATAATAATCCCTCTTTAATCTACTCTTAAATTCACTTATAGGTTTTTCAATATTACACTTTGTACATATTTTTGTTGTTAAATTAGTTTTCAAATTTCTTATTCCTTATAAACGTTTCTCTTTATATTTTTGTTCTCTTATCTTATCATATATACTTTCACATTCTTTACACATGTACCAAGAAAATAGGATTTTCCTTTAGCTTTAATAATTTTAAAACATTCAATTGATTTTTCAATATTTCATTTATTACAAATCTTTAAATCCATTTTTTATTTTAATTATTTTACAATGAATTTAGCAAACACTAGAATGTTCTTTTTTAAAACATATTTGAGCCCCCTGTGAACCCAAATAATTGTATTTTGAAAGATAATGTTCTCCTAGATATATTGCCAATGGAAATTCGGGAAGTTTAGAACTTACAGTTTGTAAATCTCCTCCAGAATTGTAAAGGTGTGAAGTGTGAGACATTTTCTGGTGAATTTTAGTTTTTTCATGTTTTGGTTTGTGAGCTTTTGAAATTTTCTTGTTGCATAATTTACAAAGATATTTTTCTCAAATTACCATATTTTTAAAAATGTAAATTTTGAAATTTATTAATTATCCAATTTATAAAATTTATAAAAGTTTTCTTCAAGTAATGTGTATTTAAACATTTTCGGCACAGTTTACAAAATTACAAATTTAAATTTTGCAGTTTGAAATTTTTGCATTTAGAGACTTCCACCTTCAGTAGTCGCTTGAAAATTTAAAGTAAAAATGCAAGTAGTGTGGTTATAAGATTTTCCAGCACAAAGGCTACTTACTAATTTTGCAATTCACAAAATGAGATTTTTTTTGTCTCCGTTAGTGGGGTTCTGGAGTAGTCGGGTAGCCTTTGTGCTGGGGAATCGTAATACGACACTACTTAGAGTGCGACACATTTTTTGTTATCATTGATTTGTTAGTCAATTTAGAGGTATGACTGTATCCGGGATCAATAGGTGAGTGATTTATACATTAATTATTTATAACTTCTTTTTAAAATAGTTTTGCGGAAAACCTATCAATAAATCATAATACTAATCGTTAATAAGTTAAATCTTTAATTTTTATCTCTGGTTTTCAAATAACTTAATTAGCTTATTTAGTTGATTAAAATTTCTAGCAAAAGTGGAAATTATTCTTAAATATTTTTAGACAATCATTAAAATTGAAATCGCAAAATTTGAATTCGAAGTATTTCTTAGATCCAGTCTACGATAAAGAAACTTTTCGAAGTTGATCTTGATCTTTCCTAGATGACGAAAATAAAAGGAATAATTCAAATTTCCTTTTTCATGTGAAACTTGGAATTCCACCAGTAACTAATTTTGGATCTTCTATAAATGAAAAAGCATTTGATCATCATATTTCAAGATCTTTTGAAAATTCCAGTGCAGTAAGATGATCTGCTAACAAAAAACAATACAAGAAAATTATTTCAAAATTTGAGAAGGAAGATGTTTTTTATCATGTTCGTCTTATGTTGAATGTTTACATCGATCTATTCAAATGTATATTTTCTTTAATGTAAAGTATACCGTGTGCAATTCCAATTTTAACTGGTATGTAGCTTCGGATGTCTATTATAAGTAAAATTTATTTCAATCTGTATTTTAAAAATTCTTGTTTAATATATGACTGTCCTAATGTCGCCTTTAAATTAATGATAATTTTGGTATATTAACCCGTCTCAAAAATTTTTATAAAAATAATTATCCTTAACATAAACATGATAAAAACTTTCAGGCAATTTGACATGGAAATTGCGTAATATATATTTTATTATTTTCCATTAAAATTCTTGTTAACACATGTAAATTTTATTTCGCCCCTGTAGATGTTGTAACCTTATTAAACGTTTTTCTTAAAGCTTGGTTGTTAATAAAAGTTTCTTTATTTAGACTTTTTCATTTGTCAAAACCTTAATTCGGATTATTACCCACTGCCTACAATTACTTATTTCCACGATAACGGCCTCAATTGATATCTTTTTCAATTAACTTTTAATGCATATTAAATATATTTCGAGCAGGGATCCGCCCTTATTCCTCAGATATTACAAAGTATTTTACTTATTTCAGAAAACCTTAACCCAAACAATTTAGCTAGCTTTTGAATATTCTTTTAATTTTTTTACAAAATTTGGGTCATTTGAATTAATCTTTATCCGACGGCTATTTATTTTAACTGTTGCGACGATTTGTCCGCTACCCTTTCCATTGCTTTGGTATTATGACATATTTATGTTGATGTTATAAATAGATGTGTGGTCTCCGAGCTTACCAATATTTTATATTTTAAGCAGGTTGTTTTTCGAAATTTGATCTAACTTATCAATGTCAGGTAAGTGAGCGATAATCGCACAACATTTATCCGTTTTCTATTCTTTGCTATATATTCATTATTTTACTTTTGTTGGGCCAGCACACAAATAGCCTTGAAAATTGTTTAGATGCATCAGTAATACAGCACGAAAACCCAGCACCAAGATAACTTAAAATACAATATACAACATCAACTAAACACTTTAAAATCTGAGAGAATATAAATAAATATAAAATCAAAAACATAAAAATTAAAATAAAATAAATACAAAATGCATCAAGAACCGCACGAAATTTACATAAAAAATAACATAATAATAAGAAAATTCGTCCGTAAAATGACCATTTATATAAAATTAAAAATTAATGAATTAAATGAATAAAAATAAAATATTTTTGGATGAATAAATTTAATTAAAAATGTTAAAAATAAATTACCAATTTAAATTAAGAAATAAATAAAAATTTAATGTAGATAACATAAATAATTTCAAAGTCGAATTTTGTTTAATCGCAGTAAAACTAACACGCAAAGTTAAGGCCAAATTATAGGTATAAATACCGATGTGTTTTCACAAATTTTCAGTCTTATTTTTCGGAAAATAAATTTCATTACAGAACTGTATAACTGGTTGTATAACTGATTGAGAGCCGTGCATTCAGGCAATTAACACGGGTAAGTGTTTTGCCTGAACACGATCACTCTCAACTGGTGCAATATTATTAATTGATTTTTTCGAAGGGAATTGATGGGTAATTTTTCAATTGAATTTATGGATGACTTTTCAGATCGAATTTATGGATCATTTTTGTTTTTAAAATTGAATTTATGGATGATTTTTCGAATCGAGTTTATGGGTGATTTTTCTTAATTGAATTTATTGTTGGGCCAGAACGTAAACGGCCTTGAAAATGTTTAAATGGATCAGAAACACACACGCAGATACAACACGCAATTTAAAATAAACCTGAAAAACACCAAGTAAACCCGATAAAATCTGAGAAATAAAAGAATTAAATATAAAATTAAAAAACATAAAAATAAAATAAAATATTAACAAAATGCATCAAGATCCGCACGATACCTACACAAATACAACAAGAAAACACGACAAATTCGACGAAATTAGAAAAATCAATTAAAGTTCATTAAAGTGGAATTTAAATTGAAAAATTGAATTAGCAATAATTCAATAAAAATTTTAAATAAAAAATTATAAAAATAAATCAAGAAATATAAAAACTAAAAAATAGAATTTGCTAGAAAAGAACAAGGTCGAATTTTGTTTTACTGCATCAAATTTCACACGTCACACAATGAGGTATAAATACTGATCCATTTTTACATTTAGCAACCATTTTTGTGAAAACCAAAAACCATTATTTTTCAAATCAAGAAACCATTTTTGAAAACTAAGCCAGTTTCATTTGATTAAAAACCATTTTCCAAAGAGAGTCATTGTTAAAACTATTGTCGATCATTTTAAATTTTAGGTGAGAATCATTTATATTGGAACCCTCTTTCCACATCGCGTCCTTGCATCTCAATGGAGCTCTGCTCGGCGTGGATGTGGGGGGAGAGGTATTTATGTTGTTTATGCTATTTTATGTTTTGATGTTATGGAATGGCCAGTGAAGGGTAATTTTGTTGAATTGTTGTACAATTAATAAATATTATTATCATATCTAAATTATTTTACAAACCTAATTGTTTTATAACTTAAAATGTCGAAATTTTTCCGGCCCACAGCCGACACATCACGCAAGTTAGTAAAATAAACATAGTGCAAATGCATGTAAGCGCGTGGAAAATCGCCAATGATATGCACCCGTGAAGACTCAGTGTGCGCAACGCAGCGGTCGGAACGTAAATATTTATCCCTATAGCTGAAGCGAGAAATAAGGAAGAAGTCCCTGGCTGCTTCCTCGTTTCTCAATTCGGTAAAATCGACCTAAAATTATCTCACAAACGGCTTAAAATCACCACACCGAGTAGTCCAGTGGGCACTCAATAAATATAATATAAACACAAAGGCGCTTAAGATCTATTAAAGGGAAAGGGTACGGGGATAAAGTGACTGAAATCGTTGGTATAAATAAATTCAATTGATAATAACAATGACTTAACTAGTAGTAGATTAGTTCATAAAAATTAAACGCAAATATCGTAAATAGTTTAGTGAATTCCTTAAATTGAATTTATCCATCAAGTTAACAGATTTTTTGTCGTCATTAAAAATAAATACTCCATTAATCAAAGTAGATTTTTGATAAAATTAATCTAAGTAGCTTACGGTTTCATCTAAATTAACTCCTTGAGTAAAATGAACAAACTAAAAATGAATTAATTAAAATCCCTGATAAAACTAAACCCGTGAAATAATTGTTAGAGTAATTTGGATAATTAATTTAAACTCCGAATTGGATTGATGGTTCGAAGAGATTTAATAACTGTAAGGGTAGTAATCTGAAATCGCTCAACTTTGAATGCACGTGAATGCGAGAAATACCAAAATGTCAGTAAATCGTTAAACTAAGGGTAAAACAACTCATTAGGTGAAATATTTATTAGCAACAATTTAGAGTTATAGTCCAACGTCAACAGATGGGTTCACTGAGAGAGCAAATCAGATAAAAAGTTATTCATCGGAGTAAAGAAAGTTAATAAAAATTAGGCGAAAAGAAATGAATTTCATGTTAAGTACAACCAATTTCAACGAATCAATTTATTTAATATCGTAGGAAGGTTCAGCAGAGCTTAGTTTAATGATACTTTTCATGATAACCGAGTAAAACCCCTTCGCACCATCAACCCGAACCAGGAGATTAATGAAATAAAACGTGGATAACCATAAAAGTATTAATGATTTACGAAAACAAAAGAAAACAAAAATCAAATGAACCTTTAATATAGCAATTAAAATCCAGCATAAATAAATCGACTGATTTGAGAACATAAATCGACAGCAGGTAATCCATAGGCCAGTAAGTCAAGTGCCCACAATCAGAATTTAGAGATGAAATTTCTGACCAAATAAGCTGGGAAATGTGCGATATTCAAAGTCCATCAATACTCCCACGAGAAGACACGACTTCTTGATTAACAATTCATGCGAGCGAAGAGCTGTCGACCAATGTCACTGAGGGCTAAGGTAATTTCCAATTCGAAATACATAAATGATATGAGAGGAGATCCACGGTAGGAACGCGTATGTGGCGCTAAAATCTAACAGAAAAGTAGAGGAATCAACTAGAACGACAACTTACCTCAATTAATCCGATCAAGCTCGATAATCAAATTTTGAGACAGCATGAATAAATTTGAATAGATTAACGTATAATTGAATTGCCGTAGACCTAATGGACAAGCGTGCATTAACCGAATTCTGAGATGATCGCACGGCACGAAAGGACTTGGTTTGCAAATTAGCATAGTCTATGTTACATAATTTAAATAAACAAACGCAGTTCGTTATACCTTAATGATTAAAATTTACGTGAATTTGCGATATAGGTGTAGTATTTTTAATCGATATTTAATTAACCCGTTGATATAATTTTATATCACATTTAATACTTAATTCGCTAACCATTGATTCACATTCAATCCTTAATTCGCTAACCATTGGTAATTTTCATTAACCTCACTTTATTTAAAATTGTCGGCCCATTAATAATTTTAGTCAAAATCACCTATTTGATCCGTTAGCCATTGATAAGTTTTAGTCATTAGCACACCTATTTTATCTATTAGCCCAATCATTAGTATAATGTACACGTCGAAACATTTTGTTACTTACAAGAGATGTATAATCAAACTCATTTAAATAGAACAGGTCGAGCACATCAGCTACTGAGAGGGCGCAAAGGCTTATCAAGAGAATGGAAACCCCTCCATAACTCTTAACACTGACATCAACGCCAAGCCTAATATAAACCTAAGTTCCGCTCAACATCGACAGACGACAACACTTGATCGAATACCAGTTCTTACTCATCTCCACAACATAATACTAAACAATATGTAAGTCCAACAGCCATCCCCTAGTCATTAGAGAACCAAATAATAAATCACACGCCCGAGTTAGATAATCCGTTTTAGTGCTATAATTATCAAAAGCTAGTAATTGATCATGCTACCTTACTTTCAGCCAAACATGCCTCTAGATAGGACAGATTTCAGTTCAACTAACACGCCATCTAGGAAGGAGTCGCCCAGGAGAACAGGGGCAATCGGGAAAATACGTCGACAATGGCCGTACCCTGCCATTCGGAGGACACCTAATCTCAACAACGACCTCGAGGAACTAAGTCGACAGCAATACCCAGCTGCCGAAATATTCGCTAACGCGCAGGACCTCCTCACCCAGTGGGAGCGGGTGCAGGAGCGGGTGGACTTACAAGTCGTCAAGGCAAGGAGGTACCTTGCAAACGTGCTGGATGACATCCTTGCCAGGCGGATCGCCGTCGCCCATCCACCTCGTCCGGTTCGAGATACCAGGCGGCCCTACACGGTGGAGGCCCTCAAGAGGAGTTTAGAACGGGATTGTCCGGACGAATGACTAACGGACATTACTGTAATGATTAGACACCAATTATAATTAGAACTGTGTGTGTTTTCTTAGTTAATAGAAAATGAACTGTTGATTTGTTTGGATAAATTTAAACATTTAGTTCTATCATAAATCGACGCGTAACAACCCATTTAATTTCAGTAATGACTTCTCTACGGATCCTGCAGACGGAATTAGATCGCGCGAGGCAGGCGAATGCCGAGTTACTTAGTCAGATCCTGCAACTAACTCGCGAAATGCAGCAGATCAAAGCGACTTGCTTAGACCCCAAGCGAACAAAAATACTTTACCAACGGCTCACTGCAGCTCAAAAAGGCTGGGCCGAAGAACGCCAGCTCAATCGGAGTCTGCGTACGCAGGTTCGGGGACTTGAAGTAGCCTTAGCGGTATGCCGGGAAGGTGAAGCGGTCTCTTACCCGCTCATTTTCGCCCCCACTCAAGTGCCGCAGGCAGCTACCGGGTCGGCAGAGAAATCCAACACGACAATCAGTAGTCGGCGACCGGGACGTAAGGAGCGTGCCCGACGTCGCGCAACTCAACTTCAACACTCCCAGCAGTAGCAGTTGTATATGAATCGAATAAAATAGTTTAAATGTAGTTGAATTATTATTTCGTATAACCGTAGACCAACACTGTCAACAGTCAATTAAGCATTAATCTCGAATAGTTAAGAGGGACAGAGCAAAGCGAGCATAGGTCTTTTATCGACAGCTCGTGAACCCGAGGGTTGTCCGAGCAACTATAGTACTAGCACATGGTACTCAATTTTTGCGGGCAATCCACCACTTGAACACATTTCCAACGTTGCTTAGCAACGGGTGCCAAGTGGATAAGTATCATTTTGTATGGCGTTACTAGGGTCGCCAGGAAGGTAAGCAAGATTTGGAACCTTGTAACCCACCATTATGGATGATTTTTCAGATCAAATTTATGGATAATTTTGTTTTTCCAATTGAATTTATGGATGATTTTTCAAATCGAATTTATGGATGATTTATCGAATTAAATTTATGGGATTTTCGAAGTAAATTTTATGGAATGGATACAATGAATTTCAAATGTATGTGGCCGATGTAATATGCTGAATAAATATTTTCTATCTACAGCCTTAGTGCATCGAAACTTTTATTCCGAATGCTATGGTAAAATATTATTTGTTATTCCTTTTCCGGCCCACAGCCAAAGACACATCACAAGTTAATAAAATCAAACATATTATTCGAACCATGTAAGTGCGTGGAATATCGCCAATGATTCGTGCCCGTGAAGGCTCCGGCGTGCGGAACGCAGGAGTTGGAACGTCAATATTATCTGTAGATAGGGAAATTGGAGGGTAAATGAGTAGCCCTTTGGCTGCTCCTTCATCATCCGTTTCCTATAAAATTGACAAAAATTTTTAACAACAATCGGCTCAAAATCTCTAACACCGAGTAGTCCAGTGGGCACTCATTAAATACAATATGAACATACATAGATCTTAAGGATAAAGAGAGGGAAATGGTAGCGAGGAAAAATTGCGAAATCGTTGCAACAGTTAAAATGAATAGCCATCGGAAAAAGATTAATCCGAACGACCAAAATCATGAAAAATAATGTTTTTAAATAAGAATTAAATAAGTTAATTTGAGTTGAGGCGGAAAATATGGGCGGGACGCTGCTCAAATTTTCCGAATTAATTCAAATACTTAACAAAATAGTAAAGTGAAAATGAAACTGTAAAATAAGGGTGGATCGCTGCTCAAATTTTCGAAGTAATTAAAATACTTATTGAAAATAGTAAAGTAAAAGTGGAACGCGTAAAATAAGGGCGGAACGCTGCTCAAAATTTTCGACTCAACAAAAATACTTTACCGAAAACCAGGGAAATACAAATGGATTACGGCTAAATTGTTATATAAGAAAAATATTTCTTAAAGCTGAGGAATAAGGACGAATCCCTACACAAAGCTTTGTTAATAATATTGATAATAATTATAATAATTGTAATAATAATAATAATAATAATATTAATAATAATAATAATAATAATAATAATAATAATAATAATAATAATAATAATAATAATAATAATAATAATAATAATATAGGATCTCAACCGAACTTTTTATATTTGGTGTATTAGTTCATTTTTAATTATCATATTTGGTTTTTAAAGAATTTTGGAGTCAGAAAACGAACTGTGTTATTATCGTAGCCCCCACTTTTTGATCTTAACAATAATAATAATAATAATAATAATAATAATAATAATAATAATAATAATAATAATAATAATAATAATAATAATAATGGTATTTGTAGTAATGATGATAATAATTATAATAATAATAATAATAGTAATAATCATAGTGGTAATAACAATAAATATAATGGTAGTTATAGTAATAAAAATAATAATAAAGGTAACAGTAGCAACAATTAATAAAGGTAATACATATTATGGCAACAATAATAATGCTGGTAATAATAATGGGAAACATTGTAGTTATAATAGGGATAAGGGTGAAAGATTTAATGTGGGTGTATTTAACATAACAAAGGGTGTACAGGCCAAAGAATAATCATCAGCATGGACAATAATAAGAAGGACTAAGCAAATGGACATAAAGATAGATGATATGAGAGTATAGGTTAACATTTGAAAGAGATAGGAGAATAATGGGACCTAAGAATCAAAAGCGAGCACAGGTCTTCTATCGACAGCTCGTTGGACCCAGAGATCGTTCGGTCAATTATAGTATTAGCAATAACGCTCACTTTTTGCGGACGATCTACCCACTCGAACACAGTTCCAACGTTGCTTAGCAACGGGCGCCGAGTGGTAAGCGAAGGAAATATTTGTATGGGGTTGTCTGGGTAACAACCATATAGTTTCAAAATATCAAAACCCAGAAACCCACCACTTTCAAGCCCGCTGAACCCACAGACAGACTTTCACGGTCACAGAGCCGTCGCACATAAACTGCATTTACGCAGTCCTGTTGAGTTATATAAAATTTACTACTTTATTCGACACTAAAGTTGCATGTAATTGGATACCATTTCTCACCGCAAGTTACCGATTTTTACTTTTTTCAAATTTTTAATTAATTTTGATAATTTGTAATTTTATTTTATTTATTTTGTATTACCCTAACACAGTTTTGTAGTCAAATTTTCAAAATTTAAAGCTTTAAAATTGTTATAAATTAAGAGGCAATAGGTTATGTAGATTCAATAAAAAAACTTACACGGTATATTGTGTTGGGCCAGAACGTAAACTGCCTTGAAGAATGTTTTAATGGATCAGTAACACACACGCAAATACAACATGCAATTTAAATAAACCTATTGAAACACCAATTAAACCATATAAAATATGAGAAAAAAGGAGAATTAAATATAAATTAATAAACATAAAAATAAATTAAAATAATAACAAAATGCACCAAGATTCGCACGATACCTACACAAATACAACAAGAAAACACAACAAATTCGACAAAATTGAAAAAATTAATTAAAGTTCATTAAAGTGAAATTTAAATTGAAAAATTTGAATTAGCAATAATTCAATAAAAATTCTAAATAAAAAATTATAAAAATAAATCAAAAAATAATAAAATTAAAGAATAGAATTTACTAGAAAATAACAAGGTCGAATTTTGTTTTACTGCATCAAATTTCACATGCGAGAAAATTAGGTATAAATACTGATCCATTTTCACATTTAAAAAACCATTTAAAACCATTTTTGAAAATTGTTTAAAACCATTTTTAAAACTGAAAATTACTTTCGAGTTTTGATTAAAAATCTACTACGAAATTTTTAGGTGAGATTTAGTTGTATGTGGAACCCTCTTTCCACGTCACATCCTTGCAACTCAATGGAGCTCTGCTTGGACGTCGGCGTGGGGAGAAAGGTATTTTGGTTTATGTTATGATATATGAATTTATGATAATTTATGGATGGTCAAGGAATGGTAACATGTTATTTTTGTTTATAACTAATAAATATTATTATACATAAATTGTTTTATATATATATTTCATAAATTAAACTGTCGAAATTTTTCCGGCCCACAGCCGACACATAACGCAAGTAAATAAAATCTACATACAAATCAGATTCGTGTAAGTGCGTGGAATATCGCCAATGATCTGTGCCCGTGAAGACCCGGCGTGCGGAACGCAGGGCTGGAACGTCAATACTATCCCTATAGATGAAACGAGAAATAAGGAAGAAGTCTCTGGCTGCTTCCTCGTTTCCCCTTTCTATAAAATCGACCTAAAATCTTACTACACACGGCTAAAAATCATCACACCGAGTAGTCCAGTGGGCACTCATTAAATATAATATGAACACATTATGCGCCTAAGGTCTATTAAAGGGGAATGGTACGGGGAATAAATTAAAGTCAAATCGTTGATATAGCTAATATTGATTAATATTTTGAAATAAATTAGATAAAAAGTATTAGTACGATTAAATTGAATTTGCATTTCAAATAAATTAGTATAGAAGTATTTCACTGATTCAACTAAATTTAGTTATTGATTAAAAGTAAAGTAACTATTGATTAATATAAAGCAGAAACTAAAGTAATTCGTTAAATTTGTATCACTTAAAGTAACTATTGAGTAAAAATGAGTAATTGTAATTAAAAGAAAAATGATTAAACATTGATTAAATTCCATTAGTTAAAATAATTATTAAGCAAAACTGATGTAACTCATTGATTTAACAAACATTGAAATAACTATTGATTAAAAACTAAAGGAAGATTAAAGTAATTCATCAAATTATTATAGTTAAAAGAAGATTAAAGTAATTCATCAAATTTTTGGGAATTTTACGTAATTAACTTATGGTAATTTATTGAGTATCAGTAAATGAAGTTTGAGGAAAATAGTCAACAATTAAAAAATTAGTAATTCAAACAAATATTAAGCCAAGTTAATCAAATTGATTTAATAGACAACCTTTCTTTAATACAAAGATAGATTTTAACTGAACAACATAAATTCTTCGACTTATACTGAATCAACCTAAATATGGAATATTCTCGAACTAGGATTCGAACCAGCCCAACTAATGTTGACGATAATATGAGTGACTCCATCTCTGAATTAATTATGACTGAAAATCCCTTATTAGTTAGTGTACAGATTACTTTAGCAGATTAAAACAAAAAAAAATCACGAAAAATTTATTTCAACAAATTAAAAACTATTCACTCACGTAAGTCCAAAACGATACAAAAGAAATCCAAGAGACAAATGAATTGACTTGATGTAAATGACTCCAGTAGAGGTCGAACAAATTTCAATCATAAAAATGAAATAAATAAATCCATAATTTGGCGACAAAGAAAATTCCCTTAAAATATGCATAAAAATCAAGTAATTAAATAAAATAAATTACCAAACAACCCGATAGTAACCGATAATAACACTATCGTCCCTTAATAAGAAGATCCCTTGTCCCGATGGCGAAGGATAAGTAAGTAGTATAAAATTCCTGAAATCACTTTGATAAATGTCGACCATGAAATAGGTTACGAATTGGACATTCATTACCTGAAATAGACGCATAAATTATTGATTGAAAAATTCACTTGCTTACCAATCGGCATTTCCGGTGACATAAATATCCGTTACAGTAGCCGAATCATGGATGGCATGCGTTTCCGGCTTGTCAGGATGTCAATAGTGCATTTTCGTTATAATCAACGATAACTGTCCATTTAGTTCATTTCTAAATCATGCGTTCTCCGAATAATCTAGACGAAACTTTAAGATTGCAATCCACAACCGACAGTGAAACTCCAATTTAATTCGATATCAAAGTTATAGTAATGTTTGAGGCATAGGAATGCTCTAGAGCGTTAGTGAATAAACTTTCCAGATGAACGGTCGCGAATCTAGAAGCCCCAGTTATTAACAAACGTTAGAGCTCTCACGACTGACGAACTCCTGAGATCCTGTCGACTCTGGCTATGTATTTTTTCATCAACCCAATAAGACAGTCATGCCATAAAATATTTAAGTAGAAATTACTAACCAAAATTCCGTCTCGATTATATTGAGAGATTGCCAGCAATCCATAATCCCTTTTCGGTGGAGAAACTAATTCGTTGAATATTTATACAAGTATTTTTACTTAACCAAAAGATCAGATCCTAAGCGCAAGTTTGGTAACGGTTTTAATTGACTTATTTTCTATAAATAAAAATCGTTAAAATGATTTAGTTTTCTTTCTTGGAGGTTTAATCATCAAATTATTAACTGATTCAAGTTGTTGAAAATTTATAAATACCCAAAGGTTGTTTTTTTTTCAAGGATAACTTAACAGATCATCTATTTAATTATTTTATATAATGTCAAATATGTCTAGGGGACATTCAAACACGCATAAACTTTAATGTTAGGGATAAATGAACCACCGGTAATCGGATTAGATAAAAGTACAAATGGTTCGCATTTTTATCTCTCGTTAACCCATAATGATTTCTTACACCGATCCCTGCGGCAGGAAAACGAATAACCCAGTAGCTTAGAGATTATCATTCTCCCTTGTCACAATACATGACCGAACCAGCTAGAGAGAACGCGTTACGCTTTAAGTTCCGAGAGTCATAACACTTTGAAATTAAGATGACCTAGTTCTGTTAAAACAACGAGCAGTATTATCCAACTACGTATAGAATAAAAATAATTTCTTTTCTTCCTTTCATTCAGGACTAACCGGAGCTATGGTCGAACTCCCTGCTCATGTAGTGGAACAATGGAGGCAGGCATGGAATCGGGTATATCAAGAGCGATGCCCTGACATGCCTGAAGATGACCAACATGAAGACATATCACCGGAGGAATTCATGCGGCAGTTCCGGAAGCCGTTTGACGAGCCCAACCCTTCCCAGGATATCCTAGCTCAGGCCCAAGAGCTCCTGGAGGGCCTCCTCCAACTCCAACGTCAAGTCGAAGCAGATGTGGCAAGGGCCAAAGCACACCTGGCCAACGTCAAAGATGATCTGGTGGCAGGGCGGTTAGCCAGCAGATACCCACCATCACCAAGGCCAGTTCGGAACCTCAAAAGGCCAGTGTTCGTGATCCCTAGCTATTCACCAGAAGAAGGGATCAAACGATTCCTTGCAGACGATCGACTCTTGTGTTAATAATTTGAATATTAGTATTATAAACCAATTCTTTCCTTTATTATTATAATTTTATTTCATTCTTTCATAAATCTGTTTGAGTTAAACCAAATTATCACTAATAACCATCATGAAAAATTCAACTCTTGTTATTCCAGAGATGGATCCCATGCAGTTACTCCAGAATGAACTAACTCAGGCGAGGCAAACTAATAAGAAATTACACGAACAACTTATTCAGTTAGTACGAGAAGCGCAGCGAATTAAAGCAACATGGATCGAGCCCACGCGAATCAAACGATTATACCAAAAGCTAGCTGCGGCCCAGAAGGGATGGGCAGAAGAAAAGCAGTTAGTGCAGGGCCTAAAAACACAAATCAGGGGGTTAGAGGTAGCGTTATCCGCCTGTCAGGAGGGAGCAGCGGTGACCTACCCTCTAGTCTTCGCCACTGCGCAATTGGCCTATCAAGAAGCAAAATCTACTCCATCGGCACCCGCAACTACTCCAATCACCCCGTCCACAGCCAGTCGACGACCTGGGCGTCAGGAACGAGCTAAGCGCCGAGCCGCTCGATCTTCCAATCCGTCATCGATCCTCTAACCTTTAGATAAATAAAACACCATTCATACATATTGTGGTTTTCATGTGCATTTCATTATTTTATGACATCTTGAGGTCTGAAGTAGCACTGTGGAAAGATTTAATAAGCAATAACCCTTGTTTCATGGTTAAACTAATGTCGGCCAAACAAATAGATAAACAATAGAACTAAAACGCAAGGGGACCAAATAATGTTAAAGCGAGCACAGGTCTTCTATCGACAGCTCGTGAACCCGAGGATTGTCCGAGCAATTATAGTATTAGCAATAGCACTCACTTTTTGCGGGCAATCCACCACTTGAACACATTACCAACGTTGCCTAGCAACGGGTGCCAAGTGGCAGCTAGAATCACTTTGTATGGCGTTACTGGGACAACCATAAAGATGAGCAAGATTCGAAACCCTGTAACCCACCAATTGTTAAATAGAAAGGTACATAACCTTACGTGAAACAACATACCAGCAATGCCAACTCATTAAAGACTCCGGATTTTACATATGTCACTTCGTTAGATGCCTTACCACAAACTCACTGATAACGTTACCTGCTTTATCAGATATTAAAACATAAATTGATAAAACATTAGTTAAAATAATTAACTCCAATAAACAACAAAAAGATATAACAAAATATCTATTTTTTATAAATGACTAAATTACTCAATATACTGCTAACCATATTGAACCTAACAATGGACATCATGAATTGACTAGGATACGTGATGATGATTAATCCATAACAATACAAGTCTGTTCACGTAGTTCCGAGTGTCGCCGTTCCAAAAAAAATAACAATAGACTGATTTTTGAGCTGCAGCAAGGCCTTGATCGAATAGCTAAAGCTACCATGAATATGATATCCATATCTCAACATCTACTGAGGATAACTTAAACAAAAAGTTTATATCGATAGTTAAAACTATAGAAACAACACATAGAGGCACAAACATACCTCACCGAGAATTCAAATCAGATGCACCGACAACAACCCATGAGCTTGTGGAAACTTTTATAAAGTTTAACACCTCTTCTGCACCTAATAGTCAGAAAATCACCATTGCAAACTGGAAGAAATTAGATCCAGACTTTGAATTCCTAACTAAACTCTTCATAATATTCTACGAAATGGTAAATGTAGTTGTGGTATGTATCGTCGTAGTCTCGTTCGAAAACCAATTAGATGCTGAACAAGATTTTACTTCAATTTTTTGCTCATGAATGTTATTTTACTATGAATCAGTAATTATATCGATGTTTTATTGATGTTCTCATATTTTGGCACAGCCTTATTCAAGTGACTTAGATGATAATATTTATAAAATATGAACAAAATATCTTTATTTCAAAAATTTTATTTTTATATTACTTTTTGTAAAACGCTTTAAAATTTTATAATTGAAATAATAAACTTATTTTAATTCTGATTTTCTGTTGTCGATTGTTTGTATATTTCAGTTGAATTTTAAATAAATAATAAAACACTGAAATCAAAATTTGTAAATTGATAATTTTTTTTTGGAATATAATTTTAAATATATTATTGTGAAAATTCAACGAAAATATTATCAAGTTAATAATTAATGCCCTGAGTTTTAATATTGAATTTCAGGACGTAATTTTTAATGTTAAATTCACAATTTTCCTTGTCTAACGCGAATTCCAATGGTCATGATGTTCAATCTGCAAATTTAGGATTAAATTTAATCAATAATTCATCAGCATCAGTTTCCTTAGATTCTCCTAGCAATAGTTTCAATGTTAGTCATGGCAATATTAATAATGCAAACTCAGAGTTAATCGCTGGAATTACTAGTTTTTGTGCTCCTCAATCATGCACTAATCCTTTAGGTGATGATGGAATTTTGTCTCAGGAATTTAAACAACGTCTTTGGGCATTATTCCGCCAAATTGAATCTGAATTTGAAAAGGAATGTAAAAAAATCTATTCAGAAAATTACGCTAGTAAAATTGTAATGGGAACCCTAAATTATTATTTAATAAATTTTCTAGTTCATGATCGAAATGAAAAAATTGAATCATCTGATCATGAAGAATCAAATTTTGCTAAGAAAAGTAAGATTAATAAATTTTTTAATATAATTTGTGAATTTTGATTAACATTTGTTGGTTATTTATAAATGCGGTAATTGATTATTTAATGTTGTAATTAATAGATAAAATAAAAATAAATGTATTAGGCGTTGGTATTTATGAATTATAATGGAAATTTCATTCTTAAATTTGTATATGATAAATAAATTTCGAATAAAATCGAATAAATTCTACAATTTTAATTGGTTTTAATTACAATGAATAAAATCGGATAAAATCGGTTTGTTGTGATTGACATGATTATATTTAATATTGCATCATAATTAGCCAATGAAATTCCGAGTAATTGCTCAATGAATCTAAATTGTTACTTCCGGATGTAAATTTCTCAATCTGTCCATAGTTGTAACCGGATGAAATGAGGGGAGAAATATTGGAGACAAAAAATTCTAAATTTAAGCTTAATAATCCCGATAAGGACAGGAAAATATAATAAAGAAAGTAATGATAAAACGACAAAAAACCAAAAAGTCTAACTTTGAAGCTGAATTAGTCCTCAAAAAATGGAAATTCAATATTTTACTAGAAATCAATAGTGGGAATTAAAATTACGGAGTAGCGCGATGGATGTCAGTGAAAACGGATCAAATAAACTATTGAATTACAACCGAAATCTCTTGGAATTTGAGATCAATGCAATAACAAAGAAAGTAATCGATATTAAGCACCCTTTCACTCATTTTTCTCTGAAACAAATCGATCATTACAAATTCAAGTTGAAATTACGAATTCCTACTGTAATTATTTCAATAATGCCGTGTTGCGAGTTTTCTACATTTGGTTTCAGTCTTGAACAATTTCTATGATAAAACAAGAAATCTATAATCTCATATCATAGACAACAAAATAAACAATTACTAATGTTCATTGGTGTGCGCCTTTATTAAATCTAGAAATACATAAGAAAAAATTAAACCTATAGTAAAACACACATACACAAGCAGAAATTCGGACATTGTTTAATTGAGGCCTGTATACCCATTATTGCCTTAGATACATTCAAAACACGCATTAATACTATATATATATATATATATAAATGTTTTGAAATATTAGTCTTATACTTCGATAGTGTTTTTAACCACTTAAACCAATGGTTTACACTTTTTAACAGCATTTAAGAAAGCTTTCTATCGGATTGTGTCTCTGGAGGACTGAGAAGCACATTACTCGATTATGATTTAAGTCAGTGCTCCTCATCGTGTTAGGCTCTATGTCTCCAACAATAGAGTTTAAAAGTCAAATTGCCCCAGTTTTTGAATTAATTAACAAATTAATTTACAAGTCACTGCTTAAAAATTTCGATTTTGCTTATATGTTAATAATTTGATTTAATATATCTGATATCAAAAAATGTTTGTAAAAAAATCAAAATTATAAGGTAAAGATTACACTGAGAAGATGTAGATATATAGATCTTGGTTAGAGCTATATTTTCAGTGTTAAGAAATTGTTTCTATCATAATATATCTAAATACGACGTATATGCTTGAGAAAAATTATGATTTATCAAATTTGTAAAATCCATTAATTTCGAAATTGCTCCAGTGAAAGTCAAATTTCCCCAACTGGGGCCCTAGATGATAAGCACGGATACCCGATAAAATCTGACTGAATTCAATTAGGCAGTACTAATATATTAATAAACTTTCGTTTTTCTATTTCTATTAACTTTAATTGTATAAAAATAATATAATAATTATACAAATATAATTTATTATATCAATTTACTATATCAATATCGATTAAATTATTTATATATTTATTTTCTTTAAACATAATACAGTGGTACCTCGGTTACCAAACTACATTCGTTCCGGAAACGTACTTGTAATCCGAAGCACTCGCATATCAAAGCGAATAACTCATAACTAATAATGGAAACCCCAATAATTCGTTCTACAACAAAAAACTTATTCAAATAAAATATATAGGTACCATATAGGTACATAAAAATAATACACACAATTAATTTGCGTTGGGAACACTGGAATCTTTTTCTTTTTTTGTAAATGTAACATTTTGTCCGTGACATTTTGTCCACATGACATTTTGTCCATGCCATTTTGTCCGGCCACCGTTTAAACCAGTTTTCGCAAGGCTGTTGAGTTGGTGAATATTCATCATAAGTTTCTTGAAGAACACGAAAACTTTCAGCAGCTTTCTTTTGATTAAAGCAAAAAAGTAATGCTTCACGCAAATGCTGTTTTGTTTGTACGAAATTCGACATGTCTAAACTTGACTAAAAATATGTTGTCATAACACTTTAAAGTGTTGTAGGTGTCATTGTAAAAGAATGTTTATTACAAAAACGACGCCATCTCTAAGAAAATTCAAAAAACTTAGTTAAACACCCAATAGAAATATTTGATGAATTGTGTGATTTGCCCTCGATATTAAACTTACATTTTTATATTTTCATTAACTTCCCTTTAGCAAAATGAGAGCTTTATTTTTATTTCTCATTTCACAGATTTGAGAAGAATGAAGATTCGTCAAATCCAAGTTGGAATTGCGAATTTTCAAGTAAACTTAATATTTTCTCTGTTTTGATGAAATTGATAAAGAGAACTTTATATGAAATTTGATTTTATAAATATTAACTATGACAAACTTGAAAATTATAGAAACTTGTGCTGGGAATGCTTGAAATCAATAGTGATTACTAGAAAAAGTCATATTTTTCAACATTAAAATTAGAGTATATTTTTTGATATTAAACTGATCTTTTCGACCTTTTATTTTTATTCTTTAATTTTCCTTAAAATTACCTTATAATAAATCTAATTTTTTATTTATGACCATTTTATAAATCCCTTTCGTAAAAGTTTCTGGAAGCCACCTGTCACAGAAAATCAAACAGCAATATAAGCAATCTAAACAGTCGACAAGTCGACTTGTATCCACATTTCGCGATCGTGGATCTACAATGCCAAATATCAGTAATCAATCGCACCAGGGTAGCAATAGACATGCCTGTATTCTCTGCTGGCGAGTTTCTGACCACAGAGATGGGATATGGGAAGTAAATTGTATTGGAAGAGGATTAGTGGGAACAGCATGTGCTGACGGAGTCGTCCGATTATGGAACTCTGATAATGGACAGTAAGTGGTTATGGTGATCATCGAATCCCGCATTTGATTGCCTTGTCATTGACAGTTGCTCGTTGGTTTATTTGGGGCATTCGGGCTCGGTTAATTCTGTTCGATTTAAAAATGGAATTATGCTTACTGCTTCTGGCGATGGAACTGCTCATTTAGTCAATTTGCCTCCAGAAAAAATTTCTGAAGCCCTCAGCTCAAATGAGCCTGGGAAATCCAGTGTTACCGATAGTTTGTATTCATTAATTTTTTCTTAAATATTTCCAATGAATTTTTTATTTTAAAACTGAATTTTTAATTAATTTTTATTTAATTTATATAATGCAAATTTTTCCCTATATAATTTGAAGCTCTAAAGTAAATTTTATTTTACACATTAATTTGTTATATATTAAATAAAAATCAATATTGCACATAAATCACTAAATTTTATATCATTTCGCAATATCAATATTCATATCCCACCTTTATTGCAAGATTCCGATACAAAATATCAGGAATTTAACTGATTTTAACCCTTTGCTATTTATGGACCACATATGATGCACTTTTTTCATATCATAGTTATATACATGTAATACAATTTATTTCAGACTAGAATATCATAAAAAGTAGGTGTTTTTTGCAAATTGGCATTCCCCTATGATCGTTTGTACCATGTTGATATTAACGGGAAGTTTATTATTTAGATAGTATTGTCATTTGAAGAGTTTAAGGTATAAAATATTGATTACAAACACATTCAAGTAAACAAAATTTAGATGAAAAATGGAGCGGAATTATATATATACGCACAAATTAGCAATATACGGGTCGTACCGGTTATGTACACGATAAATTCTTGCAAAATATTACACATATCGTATGTGACACTAGAACGTACAAATTATATATTTTACATCCTTTCCAAATCCAATCTGCTATAAGCACAAAATGTGTACACTTTCTGCTACAAACACATATACTTGTAAGTAATTAAAATTACAAATGAAATTTCACGTGATTATTTGCGTATAGCAGATTCAATATGGAAATGATATACTTATATGCATTTATATTGTTGCCTATGAATTATATATGATACACACAATATATTTGGTAGTTGATAATTTTTTTGGAAAAAACCTTCACAAAACAAAAATTATCCATTGGTAAGTTACAGAAGACAAATCTATGATTAATAAAATTGTAAGAAAAACCAATACAATATTTCTCTTTGAACTTTTATTTCAGTATATTTTATAATAATTCGATCAAATTTTGTTTTTAAAATAATTATTCAATGATTTTTGTGAATATTAAATTTGATCTCATTAATAAGCACAAGGATTAATTTACAACTTCTCCTTTTACTATTAGCTTGTTCGGATATAATGGTCAATTTTAATATTATATGGAATATTTTTTCATTTTTTTTATTGGACAATTAAAATTCGATAGTATAAAACTGTGATTCCTTGGTAGCAGCATAAAATAATATATCAGATAAATGAATAATAAAATATGCTCTTGCAGAAAAGTAATTTATTATTGATTAATTTTGAATAGAAAATGAAAAATGTAAAAAGTTGTTATTATAAAGTTTGTCATTTTTCAATGAGATAAAGAATTTATATTGTTTGGCTATGAATCAGATGTTTTATTGATATTCACAAAATTTCGACACAGCCTTTTCAAATGATATGAATTAGGCAAAATTAGTTTTTAATTAAAGAAATGTGTTTTCGATGATTCGAATTTTATTATTATAAGTTTATTACAAATAAAGATTTTGTTTTTTACATGAAATGGAAATATTAAATGAAAGTTATTTGGAAGACTCTAATATGAAGCGTTTTTTGTTTGGTACATATCAGGCAAGGGTGATACGAGATCCAAAAGATTAGTAAAGGATATAGATCCGGCAGAAGTTCGAAAACTTATTCTGGAAAGTACCGATCTATCATTTCCACATTGAGCTATCATTATAGGCTCAATGGCTATTGTGAATTTTCTAACTGATCAAATAGAATTTCTCTGACCTTTATAATAATGAAAAATATGCTTGTCTCAAATCTCTTTTATGAAAAAAACCGAAGCTATCAATCGATCTGAAAGCAGGGTATATATATATACAGGTTGTTTGGGATAAATTTGACATATTTATAATTGATTATGTTTTATCATATTAATTGATTATTATTAACCCACAATACTCATCATTTAAAAGTTTGGACCCTTCTTCATTCATATACAAGATATCAGGGAGGAAGGATGACTGGAACCCACCTGAATCATAGAAGAGAATAACTTGAATCATGATTCGTGACGGCCATCAAAATAACGATATTATGACTACTGCCCAATGCTCCCTGATCACAGTAAAAACAATCTAGCATAAACTAACGACTTGCAATGGTGACTATGAGGCTGTAGCAAGAAGAAAGATCCATAACAGACGATCTGATTGCGTTCGTACAGCAGAATTCCACAAAGATCTGCAGGAAAAGGTGTTGAAGAACCCTGACATTAGAATTCTGGCTTTGTCACGTGAAATGAATGTTTCATCCTCCACTATGAAGCTTACACTCAATGAATAGCTTCGCTACTACTCATACAAGCGCCGCAAAGGTCAGCTGCTTACAGAAAAGGCCCGTGAAAATCGTTTGATAAATGTGAAGAAACTTCTGAGCAAAGTGAGACATCCTGCTGAACCATAAACAGTCTGTTATTTTCCGATGAAAAAAACTTTTGTCAGAATCAAAAACACAACACACAGAATAATAGATGTCTTGCATACAGTCGAAAGGACATTCCTCGTGTAATGCAGACTAAATTTCCCCAAACTGTGATGGTTTTTGGATGTGTGTCTTCCGAGGGTGATGTAATGCCTCCGTATTTTTTCAGAGAGGGCTTCAGGTTGAATTCAGATGGCTTCATGGAGTTGTTAAACAATTTAGTCAAGCCCTGGATAACAAAAAAAGTCAATGGTAGGCCGTATGTATGACAGCAAGATTTGGCCCCTTGCCACACCTCTGGGAAGTCAAAAATGGTTGTCTGAAAATTTTAACGACTTCATCATTCCAAATGTTTGGCCTCCAAACTCCTCAGACCCTAACCCTATGGATTACTTTGTATGGGACGCCAATTGAAATGCCAGTAATGCAAAAGCCCAGTTAATAAAATTAAGACTATTTTTGAGGCCCTTCCCAGGGAGACTGTAGCATCAACTTGTTTCAAGTTCCGAAGCAGGATTGAAGCTGTGATCGATGCTAATGGTTGTTATTTTGAGTGAAACTTGTTGATAGTATTGCAATTTCTGGGCCTGTTATTTTTTTCAATTCATTAAATTTAGTGGTTACAAAGAAGATTTACTTTTTACTTACGAAATTGTCAAATTAATCCCTAATACACTGTATGTATATGTATATATGTTATATTTGGCGGCTACTCAAGGAAGATTAATCGTGTGCACTATTTAGCACTTTTCACAAGGTCGCTGACAAATTTAGAAGCGCGGTATGAAACAAATCAATTATATTGTAGAAAAAGTTTCGAGGATTATAATCGAAATTTTTTTTAAACAATATAATAATTACTTTGCAGCAAGGGCTTATTTATTATTATTCATTTATCTTATATACAAATTTGATGTTAAATTGATAAATGAAGATTTATATGTAGTATCTTGCATGAATTTAAACTTATATATAGTTGTCACACATCAAACAAGGTTAAACAATCATAAGGCGAGTAAACTACGTTTGAATGAAAAATACAACTTAGATTCGAACAGTTTAGCAACGAGTCGTAAGCCTTAATGATGAGATACGAGGAAGTGCTATTAATGTTGAAGCGGCGAAAGAAATAGATAACACATAGTATAAAAATTGGGTACTGGTTTGTATATAGTTTCTGTGCATTCAAAGCAAATTGGAAAGTGTAAAATTTGACAAGTGGATTCCAATAGAATTTAGAAAAAACCAAAAAAATGTTACTTCAAATTGTGTTCTTCGTTGCTTTGGCATAACCGTAATAATGCGATGAAAAATGGATTTTTTGTGATAACCGCAAACGATCTGCACTATAATTTAATCACGATGAGACACCAACAAATTTAGTTCAAAACCAAATTTGCGTCAAAATCACTTATTACTTACTGTGACGCAGTTTATGGTCAATGTTACTCATTGCAATTTTCTCGAAAAAGACCAATGTCTAACTGTTCAGTTGTATTGTGAATACTTGAAAATTTTATACTAAAAACTATGTTATAAATAACTGTATTTATTAACATCACAAAAGTCTTCTTGCTTCACGGTCGATCACATACTAATAAGTTAAGCATTAAATACCCCCCATACACCTCTTAACCATCAAATCTATCACTGACTAGTTTTTACTTTTTCAAGCACTTCGATAACTTTTTAAAATTCGATAAGAGTAATCAAAAATGTCTTTAAAAAATTATTGATTCTAATCCGTCAGAATTGACAAAATGAGTTGAATTAAATTGTTTTTATTTTTTTAAAGTTACTTGATTTTGAATTTAAAATGACCATTATTTTCAAAATCACTTAATAAAAATATAATTTAATAGTTTTCCTTCATATAATTTTTGTTCTCAGAATAATAATTTAATCTATTCTATCCTTTATCTCACTGATAAGTTAAATAAAATATAAAGTTAATGAATTTAATTATTTCATTTCATTGAATTTTTATTTTGAAAATAATTTATTATATTCAATATATTTTGTGAATATTAAATTCCATATTCTACTGACAAATTATAAGTAAAATATAGATTTCTGTTATTTTTGGCAACATATTATGAGTGCATGAGTTTACTAGATAATGATTATTTATTCGACTGAAAAGAGGTTTATTGAAAAGACGAATAATTTGTAAATTTTATTGTTTTTGGAAATTTTAAATTTGCATTTCCACGTCGGCAGCAATTTTGGGCCTTAGGTGAAAAATATAGATTTTAAACATTCAATAAAGCGGAGTTGTGATATAATCATGACATACAAATAGATAGATTAATGTGTTCACTGCGGTACAGTATTACATTTTTTTAGAGTTTTATGAGAGGGTTATAATGATGAGAAACAGACTTTTTCTCACAATGTTGGTTATATTTACATTCATTACACAGGCAACAAAAAATTTTTTATGGTGTTTGAGATATCAGATGTGATTATGTATAATTTTGATACGCTGAATTCGAAAATACATCAGTTTTTATGCATCAGGTTCTGTTTTATTGCTACGATTACCTTATCTAGTGAAGGATATTCCGAAAGACAACAAAACAATACGACAAGCACAGCTTTTATCCAATTATCTTTATATTATTGTTCTAACAACAAATTGACAATTATTGAATAATATAGTCTTGACCTTTCTTATTTGCATTATGACTTCTAGTATTTTCGGTACGTTAGGCAATAATTTTTTTAACAGAAATATTAACGGAAATTTGATAATATCTGTACAAACTAACAAAAATGCACAAAATACAAATAGGTTTGTATTAAACTTTAAACACTTATGATAGCAGTTAAATATTAAAAAAGTTATGAATGAGAATTTGTTTGAAAAATGAAGAACTTTGAAGGAAATCAACCAAATATTTCGATAAAAAATGTTTAATCATTTTCTGGAACGAAATACGAAAGAGTGAATGCTGAAAGAGTGAAATTTTTACTTTTAAATAAAATCAAGGATAGTTAAAGTTCCTTCTTAGTATTTACATTATTCCATAGGAAAATAAGAAAGTCTTTTTACTTGTAATACTTAAATTCTCACAAATAATGAATATAGTGTATGAAGTAGATTAGGAGTTTCAAAGTAGTGTCAAAGCTGTAATTTTAGAGATAAATGTATTTTTTCATCATTTAACTATTTCTTCTAAAGTGAAACAGTGAGATGTTTGTCTGAAAGAAGAATAGTATCGAAATTCTATTAAATTATAATATATTTTTCAAGTTTTGAACGCATGATTAAACGTTTACATTGCATAAGTTATCAAGAAATACACATTTGATTGAAATCATTGGAAATAGATTTCGTTTTAACTGAATTTTGAATACATCGTATTAAAATTATTCACGATTCCACAAATCAGGTATCGGTCATGTTGATGATGATGTGATAGTTGATGATACAAAAAGAAATATTAACAGCCCGACAGAAGATGGGGCTGAATCAAACCCTGTTGAAAGTTAGTAGTCAACTAAAGTTTGTAATGGATTATTTGATCGGAATGCTTAGATACAACATTGATACTTCGTAATCCGAATTCTATGTATCAGACTGCTTCTCTTTATTCATCATTTGGTTCATACACATATAAGGATTCCGCTCCGCTTTCGGCAGCAGACTTTTTGTTAAACCGCGATCAAATAGTCACAGCTAGTTGGGATCGGTTAGGTCGAATCTATGACATAGCAACAGGCAGTGAAGTAGCTAGTCTAACTGGACATGATCTCCCACTAACTGACGTTCGAACTAATCCTGTTGCCGATCACGCATTGGCAGTTACAGCATCAAGAGATTGCACTTTCCGCTTATGGGATTTCAGATGCAGTACTACCGAAGTGCATGTTCAACAGGGTCACAATGGGTAGCTTATTATTTGTTTATTAAATAATCTCAATATCTCTTAATTAATTTTAACAAAATCCTCAATTAATATATAAATATATTTTTTCGTTTATAAATTGAAATTTTATAACTTTTAATTTAATCGATAATATGATCTTTTTTAATTCAAAGTCATCTGATAATTGGCTTTCTTTATCGAATGACAATAAAATTAATTCAATTATAAATATATTAAATTTTTAATAAATTTGAAATTTTATCGACAACATTTCTTTATTCCAAAGCTATCTCTAAATCGATCTTTATCCATCGAATGATACATAATTTATCCGATTTCGCTAAGTATTTCTTTTAAAACTGTTAAACTATGCCTAATATTTATTTTAAATGGATATAACTTATTGATTTGAATTTTAAATTTTTGAATTATTATTACCTGACGAATATTTTAATATTCGAATTTGACATTATTTTTAATATAAATATTTGATAAATCGATTAAATTATTTGACAAATGTATTAAATTAATTATTACTTTCAAAATAACATTTTCTTTATCAAATAATGTGTCCATAAATATAGCATTAATTTCCACTAACAAAGAAATGTAATGGACAGTATTTTACGGACAGTTTTTATACAGTTTACACTGAATTCACAGTCGAATTATGATGAGAAAGGGAATACTTTGTAGTCAAGAAATGGCACAATGGAATATGTTAGCTCTAAATTTGTGAACATTAGACACATATTATAAGGGACTTTGTTTGTTTTTCACCTCTGATTTCTTTATAAGTCACATAATATTTTCTTCAAAATCTGACTATGAATTAGATTTATTTAAGGTATTCACGAATTTTCGGTACAGCCTTTTTCAAGTGATTTCCTTAAATCTATTAAATTACTTGAATCACTTGAAAAGGCTGTACCGAAAATTCGTGAATACCATAAATAAATCTGATTCATAAAATATTAAAGATTGTAAATAAAATATTATTAATTATAAATAACTTAATCAATAAAGTATGAAATCAAATAGAGATAGAAGAAGAAAAATCACAAAACCAGTAACTAAAGAAATTCTTGGCTTCATATATGTAATAGTGGTGATCTTCCAATGAAAATAGCTAAAAATCTATATTTATCAAAGCCTGTAACGTACAAATGGTTGAGAATACTTGAAGATTCGGAAAATGGAACAAATAATTTGGATAATTTTTTTAAAAAGTCAGGACCCAAACTCAAAGGTATAACAGAAAAGGTTTTGGAAGTAGGAGAATGTTTTCAGAATGGTACAACTCATACTCAAAATGGGGTTGTCGAAGCATTACAAAATGAAAACATCAATTTGTCAAGCATCTGTTAGTAATTATGCGAAGAAGTTGGATTTAACAAGGAAAAAAGTATTTAATGGAAGTAGTCTCCATGAATATTTAAATAAAATACGTTTCCCAATTTGTTAATTTTTCTGAAAATAAATATGCATGTAATTGTTTAAAATATTTATTTATAATTAATAATATTTTATTTATAATACTTAGTCTGTGTTATTATTATTATTATTATTATTAATATTATCATCATCATCATCTCTGTTGTTTGATGTTTCTTTGGGGTATATTGGTGACAGGAAACGTTAATGAAATGCGTGATGAATGTCACCAAAATGAGTAAATATTTCCTATTAAACGTGAATGGAAGTAACGACAAAAACAGATTAAAAGCAATTTGAAGAAATTGAGAATGTACCAATATTTGATAGTAGAAAATAACCAGCGATGTAATTCCAATAGGTAGTTAGGCTCCATTATGCGTATCTCATTTACTAGAAGTTCTTGATCAAACGCGTTTTCTAGCAACATTTATAACTAATGAAAAAAGTACTCGGTATTTCACGCTCTATATATTGGTATTGTAATTAATCTGTAAACAATTTGCAATTCCAATCAATCCATCAATCGGGTTGTGTATTAGATTATTAATTCAATTGGAATTAAATCTGATAAAACAATAATCAGTGTCTAGTGAGTGCCGATAGTTGTGCTAGAATCTAGACGACAACTGTGATTGAAGCTGTATAGCCTCTCTAGAACCGGTTCAAACAGAAGTTTCCATGAGTTTATTTCCCCCCTTTAGTAACCTTTTGGTCTTTTCTAACTAATTAATCAGTTAGCTTTTCTCTATTTCGGTTTTCTATAATTTCATTTGCATTCTGATATTCATCAATAAATTTTATTATTATTATAATTATTACAATTAATTGTTTATTGATTTCTATTAAATAGATTTCAATTATAAATTTTAGATTCTTTTAAATCCATTTTATTATATATACATTTCTCAAATTGTCAAATAATTATAAGTGACACTAAGATTATTGATTAAATTGTATTATTAATAATAATTTTTATCGAATTTCCAAAAATTTCCAATTACAAATCATTTAGAATCGTTTCGTCGGTGAGTTTCGTCGGCAATAGTCCAGAGAAATTGGTCAGCGCCGGTGCAGATCGGGCATGCAAAGTCTGGGATTTACGAAACAGTCGTAACCCATTGCATGTCATCCGAACCGATTCTCCAATCAATCGGCTCGCTGTCCATCCGAATGGCAAAATTGTGGCGTTACCAATGGACAATAGAATTGTGAAAATTTTCGATCTAAATCTTGGCACTCGCATCGCTCGATTGCCGCGTAATTCAAACCAAGTAAAAAACGAAAACTTTTTAAAATTATTTATTCTAATGTGATTTTTTTTGCCTAGAGTCACAATCGAATAGTTACAAGCATTGCTTGGAATGTTGACGGAGGCGGTAAGCCGAATTTCTTCACTACGGGTTTCGATCAGCAGTTGATAGCGTGGCATTTACAGTTGCCGTTGCTAAGCAATAGCTAAACGGTTAACGTCACCGTCACAAATGAGTCTAGTCCAATCGTATTAATAACATCTGCCAGATCCCTATTAATCTTTCTATTTGTGATTATATTGATTGGTTACTCAATCAATATTTCACTTCAGATTGACTTCTCATTAGATATCGTCTCTTGATTTCTTTTTTGTTGGCAATTTAAAATTCTCTTGTTTCTAATCAATAATTTTATTGCTTTCTGAAATTAATGATTTTTCTTTTTTTAACAAAAAATATTGACCAATGGTATTTGATTTTTTGAAGTTATCACGCAGCAATATATATATATATATATATATAATATATATATATATATATATATATATATATATATATATATATATAACCGGTTAAGTATTCATATTTAAATTGTGAAATTTTATATATGAATATGCTATACTATAATATAATCTGGAACGGAAGGTATCAACTGTCCCGATTGGTGCAATATTATGATTAATGATATTTTTTTCATTGATAATTTTTTTTCTTATATGGGTATTTGGAATTCGGCTCATTTTACTGGGATTTCTTGAAATCGGTCACAAATTGAATTTTAAATGTTATTAAAATCAGATATTTTGATCTACTTTTGATTGCCTGACAAATTGTAAGTAGTTTTTTATTTACAGTGTGCTGAAATTAATTTTTTTCGTTTTTGAGAATTATTCTATATACCAAAGTCATTGCAATAATGTCAAGAGAACGTAATATTAAATTTGGGGAATGGCCACTATATATCCTTTAATATTTTTCATTAGAATAATGCAAATGGGTTTTAATAACCGTAGGCAAGTTGAAAAATTTTTTTAAACTGAGAAATAAAATTGAAGGCTATATTTATCTGCGTGGGACTTTTCATGGTAATAAAAGGAAATATTATTAATTTGGTAAAGTACATATTTTTAAATCGACACTGACACGTGTGATTTCGAATTAAATGGAATAAGTTTCATTTGAATTTTCTGTTTCCTCTATTCAAATGGCTAATTTTTCATTTCGTGATGATGCGACGGTTTATTAGATCTTCAGTCAAGGTTATTTTGTGGCATTGGAGCTCAAGTGTGTCTTAGGGAACACACGTGTGAAATATATGTGAAATTTAATAATAACATTCATAAATTCAATCAACTTACATGTTAAAATGGGTTATATAAATTTTTTTTAAACCGAAATATCGTGAAATGTTTCCCAAAAACAACATGGACTGATTAGGGTTAATTTGGACTACTGCTCTCTCTACGGTGTCCAGCCTGTACAATACAAATGTTTAAGTGAATTGAAAAATATACATGTTTAAATGAACTGAATAAATGACAATAATAAGTCATCGATAAAAAAGTCAAGAAATTTAGAATTATATAGAAACCTAAAATTCATTCTTGTTTAAAAGGCAATGTGTTACGTAAGCCACAAAGCTGTTTATGAACAAATATGGTCTCAGGATAAAATTTTTTTGAATAATCCTCGATAATAAACCCAAAAAATTGTTATATGGATACAATGAGGTGCAATTTTTTAATTAAAATACCAAAATGAATTAAAGTAAAATAAATTATTTAAATTAAACTGCTTAGAATAAATTTTCAAAAGCAAGTTAGTATCGACAAATTGCATAAGACAATAATTTTAAATAAAAAGTCAACAGCTAAATTACACAAGTCGAAATATTTTGAAATTAAGTTAGAGTCGACAAAATTATATGATCAAATTGTTTAAAGTAATTAATTTGAAATAAATTTTAAAGTAAATAATAATAAAATCACTAACACCAAAAACAAATTACTAACAAAGTAAATGATTATCAAGCACATAAAACGATACGCATCAATAAAAGAAAACAATCAATTTTAAATGCAAATTTTATTCATTACAAATTTTTACATCTTAATTATACTTACAGAATATGGACTACTTCTTCTTGTAGTCTTGGGACACCAACATTTAAAAGGGAAATTTAGCTTTAAAGGATCTGTATAAAATACACAAAACTGAATACCAATAACTAGGTACTGTTTACAAACCACTTAATACTGAACACTAATGTCTAGGTACTGGATATCTACAACTAGGTACTGAATACTTATAATTAGGTACTTTATACCAATAACTGTACAACAATAACACATTGTGTCCAAAAAACTTGTTATTAACATCAGTTAACTAACTATACAAATACAATAAACTATCTATAGTTAGATACTGAACACTGAAGTACAAATACGTAGCCTTGGTGAACTAAGGCTAAAGCGGGTCCTAGGCAACATTGTGATTTCGGGCCTATGACACACACTTTGCGTTTGGTAGTTCGGTTTTAAAACATATAGTATGTAGTTCTATTTAATTATCGGATTCCAAGAAAAAAAATAATATACATGTACGAAAATTAAATAAACATAATTTAATGAATGATCTTCAATTAAATTTATTTTTACTCAATAAAACAACCCCAAACAAAATCACAATTTGTGGTATTTTATATTATATATTATTTTAATTAAATAATGTAATACTTTTATAAAAACTTACATTTTTATTTTAGGAATTCCAGAAAGTATTAACTATGAATCTTAAACAATCAATTTGCAATCAAGTCTAGGTACTTAAGTCTTAATTGCACAATCTTCAATCACAACTCACATAAGATGCAATACGTTCAGGAGACACTGATTTTAAATAGCTACGACTTTTTAAACACTTGCATAGTAAACGCTCTATCGTATATACACACATCGATACTCTCAGGAGTGGACACATAAGCACGGTAATGCTTGACGACTTTATCAATCAACGATTCAACATAATTTGGATGAGTTTCCAGCCATAATTAAGAATATCACATTTTTCTGTTAAATAAAAATTAAAATAAAAACCTAATTTCCGGCCCCAAAAATTACGGACCCTAGGCACGTATCTGGGTTGCTTAGGACTTAGAATTGCATGATTGATGGAAAGAAGTTTGAAAAGATTATCATATGAAAATGACACAGTTGGGTCATTAGTTATATTATTATAAAACGAGGTAATGAAAGAAAACGCAAAGTGAGGATTGTCAAACAAATGCTATTTGAGTAGATCATTGGTCAAATGTATTATACCACTATATAAGGCAAGTCTAAATAAGAAACAACTAGGATTTTTCCTCGGGTATAGACGAAGGAACTGAGAATAGAATTTGTAGAAAAAAACCATTTATTGAAATAGTCAAAAAAGTTGAATAAAAAGTTAAGAGAATTTCGTAGATTAGTTAAAGTCAAGACAGAATCAGCGTATTGAATGTGATTATTGTGACAAAGTGCACGGAGCCAAACTATTGTAGCGGGACTTACCGAGTTATCATAACGCATATTGTTTCTTCCAATAATAATTAGTGATAAATACAAATATACGTTGGGAGTATTGTGTTTTATATTTTAGAGCACCAAGGAGTCAAAACTACTCACCTTTATCATTTCACTTACTAAACCCAACAATATTTTAACTCATTTTTATCGACTCTTAAATTCTTTGTATTTTTTTATCAAGTATACTATATCCCACAACCACTTTTCCCGCTGCTATGGGAAGAAGTATAGGGTTGTTGTAGGGTACTATCTACCTATGTAATATAAATAAATCGAAGTGCTAAGCAAATTCTTAGAATTTAACAGCTGAGAACTTTATAAAACCTCAGAATTTCTAAGACTCCTTAAAAATAACCTACTAAGAGAGCTTATTCTTGATCAAAATCTGAGTTATTTGAGTGAATTGTATATTAAACTCAGCTGTATAAGTATTAATATCAATCAATGTATATAATCACTAGTTAGAGTATAAAACTTGAAATTATTATTATTATTCTATTAAATTATATAAACTTTACATCATTATTAACTATTGATTGTATAGACTAACTTAAATCTATGCTTTAACTGTAACGTATATATTCTTGAAAATAAATATTCTTTTGTTTGGCATTCCATATTTATTTGAAGAACACGTATTGTTATTCTAGTGTTAAAATCCTTACGAATCATTTAAAAACATAACGAACCTAAAATTAACAATGTTTTATCATTCTAAGGCATTAATTAAAACAATTCGCTAATTTTATTATTCAATCAAATTCAACCAGTAGACATAAAGTTACATACATTTGCATATATAGGGCATTTAGCTATACCCCAAACGACATAATTATTTAAGCATCATCTTATTAAAATTAATTTAACCGATGCAAAAGGAAAATAAACATAAAATAGATGCATTTGAATCACACTTGGTGTTGATTTGTCATTCAAATCTTTATTCGAGAAACTATACAATGGCATTTTGAATTTAGGGCAATTTTTGAACAAGCCTGAACCTTCTTTAACATGATGTCCTTTCTAAAAAAAACCAAATATTTATCAATGTTAAATACGTACCTAAGACTGAATACATCAAGTTTATGCTAAAGTCTTTTAAAAATAAAACCTTCTGTAGTAGGAATTTCAAAATTAACCAAATTTTTGTTCAAACATTTAATATCCTTTTATCTTCAATATTTTATAGTATACAAAAATAATAAATATATATTTATTTGGTAAATAAAGCAATAAAATATGCCATTTTAGTTTTATTGCGACTAATACAAAAATTTTGTTTAAATTTGATTTTATTAATCGACGAGGATTAGATAAATAGTTGTTAATTGTAATTAATTTCTTTTTACCAAAATATATAAAATGGCAAAGACTCAGTTGACTTTCATTATACTTCTACTTTAACCTGTTAACCGATTAATTTTTAAAAGTCAATTTCTGTCTACTTAATTCATACAATAACGCTTATTTACAACACCTTACTACACCTGTTTCAACTGAATAGCAACGGTCATTCGACATTGGAAAATATAAATTAATTCATGTATAGACTAGGGTGAAAGACAAAAACCGATATGAAGCTCCCAATCGATTTGTGCAGAAAGTTCATGACTAAGTTACCTATTACAGAATAAATCCCGCGGACAAAACAGTGAAATATATAAAAAATGAAGAGATTCCTTATTAAGTGGATAAAATCTTTATTTTTGAATTTTAAATATTCGTTGAAATTATAAAATAATTTGTAAATTTAAAATATTTAAACTAAAAATGTCAGAAATATCAAAACTAATATTTTTGGAATAAATATTTGAATTTGAAAATATCGATTTGTTTTAAGAACGGAAATATTTGCTTAAATAATAAGGAATTACTTAGACATAAATATTTAATTTAAATAATCTATAACCACTTAACGTACACGTCCGTGTCTGACACAAACGCTTCGTACTAGTATATTTCTACACGCTCGACTCTGACACGGGCGGCCGCTTTAAAAATGAGTGACAGTGAAAGTGATTAGGAATACGTACATTTATTGGAAAGTGAACCCAACAGTGATAATAGGATCGTGGAAAGATTTTTAAAAATATATGGTTTTAATTTATAACATTATAAAATGTTAGTAAACTGTTTTACAAAAAACATGCAATCTATATAATCCAGTATTAAAATTCAGATAATATGTGATACTATATGTAATACATTTGTTTTGTATTAAAGTATAATTGAATTACAACCGCAACAATGTTACTCTACCAGTATCCCTAACTTGTAAACCAGAAGTGATTCTTACTGCTCGCCAAAATATGATGAACAGACCCTATAAAATTGAATCCTACCTCCTTGTCACGAATAAAATGTTTTATCTAATAAATATTAACATTTTTTACAATAATTATTGACTGTTAATAATGCTATAAAATTTTTTAAATGTAAACATTATTAAGGAACAAAAAATCAAGGTAATATGTAAACATTATTTCGGAACAGAGGGAGTAATACATTTGTTTTGTATTAAAGTATAATTGAATTACAATTACAACTAGATACAATATCCTCTTTTGCGTCATACATACTATGTGATTTATAAAATATTTAAATCCACTGTGTATTATACCATATGAGATATTCACATTGTTAGACATTAGAATATCGTATTATTAAATAATAAAAATATAAATACTTTTACAACAAGCTTTTCTTTTAAAGTAATGGTTACTTTCCGAGGACATACGATTAACCGTCGAATAATCCGCCATAAAAATGCATAATTGACTTGAATTTACAAATTCAAATCCAAAACATAGTCTATCCAACAAGCAATCTTCTAGACAGTAAAACAAAGACTTATTGGATGAGTTCAAAGGATTTTTAACTTCAAAAGAGAGTTCCATTGAAAATTCTGCATAAAAGTCATTGTCAATGTCACATTGCCTATTGTACATAATGCATCCTTTTGGGAACACAAAATTTGGAAAAGCTAAGGTATTGCAAAAATTTTGAAATATTAAATATAGAAATAGATGTTTTAATAAGTTCATTGATTATATATATATATATATATATATATATATATCTCAGTCCATATATGCAGCAGATGCAGTGCGTGGCTAAAGATTTAATAAATTAGCTATTGTATTATAGTTATTAACTCAGTAGTTAAAGTGTTGTGATTAAAAATATTTCGATTGGATACAGTACGGCGTGGCGATTCAAATACCAAATATTCATATGTTTACTCCTGCCACTACCTCCTGGTACTGTGTCACTATTTCACTATGTATCCATTGAATGCATTAGACCAGAGTTTCACAATTTATTTTGTTCATGGAACACTTTCTTAATATTTAAAAAACTTAATGAAACCCCCAAAATTTTAAAACTTATAAAAAATTTAAAACCGGGAGAATGAATTTTAGTATGATTATGAAACAACACTTAAAATTATTTTTATCAAATTTAAATTTACATTTCGAAACTTCAAATATAATTTTTATTAACATTAAATTATGTTGAGGATTCCTAAAAATAAAATAAAAATGAATAAGCACAATTAATGTAATGATTGGGGAAATAAGTGACAATTCTGGGAAATAGAAACCAGAAAATATATAACAAATAATAGAAAATAATCAGACAATTAAATAATATAACATGTCAATGTCATTTTTAATTAAAAAGTACAAATCAAACAAGAAATGAAAAACAAAATTGAAAGTGAAGTGACTTATCTTGACATTCTGTTCGAGAGAAGGAAAATGGATTACATAGGAAGCCGGGAGATGGCGTCTTCGAAATATCGAATATCTAAACAGTTGTCAGAGATATTAGGACAATTGAAGAGGACCAAATGCAGTTCGCGAGAAAAGATATTGAAATCGAAGTGTATATTACTAAGTAACATTTGGTTATAGAGTATAAAAAGGAAGCGCAACTGGAATCAAAGGGAGAAAAATTGGACTAATTGAATTGAGAAAATTACGAAAAATTATTGAAAGAGCAGTTGAAATCAAGGATAAAAGAAGTTTGAAGCAGAAATTAGGCGATACGAGAACGAAAATAATAAAGAAAGTTGGAAAGAGACAAAGCCAAATTGTGAAAAAGAAATAAAGTGAAATCAAAGCAACCAAAGTTATTGAATAAATTCGAGTCAAGGCAAAGCAACTAAATCCGATTTATCGATCTCAGAAACCCGTTACAGTAGTCAAGTGATTGTGAAATCTAATTGATACGAAAAGTGCTATTCTTCCCGAAGGGTTATAATAAGCACCAAGTTGTGACTGTAATAGATAATTCTTTTTGTCATTTTAAAGTGGAGATAAAGTGTGTTAATCAATAAAGTTTATATCGTTTGGAGTTCATTACTGTTGTTTAAAAGCACGCTTGGAGTCAGATTGACAATGCATCCAATTTAAATTCACCGACAACCCCAACAATTACATAAATTTTTAGTGCGATGAATGAAAATTTTCTTTTTTTGGCAAATCTTTTTTATATTCGGCGTAATAGAGTTCTCATATTGCATTTATTTTCTCAATTGAATTCTCATATCTGGTGCAGCTTCTAATGATTAGACATTGTAATTAAGTGATTATTGTGTTGTTTCATTTTTTTCATTAATACATGAAATTAGTACACAAAATATTTTTACACTATTGAGAAGATTGACTAACGATTTTTGTTATAAGCTTATGGTAAGGATCTCAATAATGATTTTTATTGGATGTTCGGATGATTTCCCCCCGTTCGACGTTCCGTCTTATTATTTAATTATTAAATACAAAAAATCAATACCCCTATATTAATTAATTTACTATAGGGAAGAAAAAATTTGAAAATAGAATAAAGAAAATTTGAAAATAAATCGAAAGTAGAAAATTGAATGAAAACAAAATTATAAAACGGAAGAATAAACCAAACAAAAGATAAGACAATCTTTACCGCCAAGCAAAGAAAACTTATCAAAACAAAGTAAGCAAAAGATAAAACAATCTTTCCGTCAAAACTATAAATTGTCCAAATATCCAAGAAGTAGAATCGAAAATAACAAGAGCTTACAAATAATATAGAATAGAACCAAATTCAATCAATCATTCAAAAAATAACACTGTATCTTTCAAACAAGGATAAACCAAACAAAATATAAGATATTTTTATGATATTTCTATCGAAGACAATCTTTCCATCAACACTATCAAGTGATAATTATTATTTTTATTTTTAGCATCATTGTTAAATAATATTTTTACTCCGTCATTGCTTTGTTATATTTAAATACTTAAATAAATTAATATAACATTCACATCAGACCGTCCCGATACAGATCTTTTTACAGGTGACTCGGCTGGGACCTGATATATTAAAAATATATTAAGACCTTAATAATTATCAATATTGAAATATTTAATTCAAACAAATATTACAAATTTAAACAGTGTAAAATCCTAATAATACTTTCCAAGCACCTTTTTATATTCAAGAATTCTTTTACGATCTAAATCAAATCTAAAGCGATTTCAAAGTACGATTATTACAAATATTTATTAATTTTTCTGAAAGACGTAAATTAACTTCTGCTTGTGGAGGTCCTGTGGGAGAGGTTCATATTCAGTTATTGAATTCAACCGACATTTTTGTGAAACACTAAAAGTTTAACCAAGAACTTTAAATCATTACATGTTCTTTCTTTAGCTTTTGGAAATATATTAATATACCCTGTTACTTTATAATCGAAACCAAACACAGAATATGTTTATTCATTTTGTACATAATTCACAAATTGTCACACGATTTGCATTTTTCTTTCAAAATTATTTTGTTTAACGTTAACGCAGATAGTTCATTAGGTAATCACTTAAAGGTTTATACTCAAAGTTTATTTCTATTATTTTACTGAATTTAACTTGTTTCCTTTTTAATTCGCTTCAAGTAATTCTTTTTCATGTACTTATCTTCGACCAGCTGGCAATTCCTTTCATTTTAGCTCTCTTTTCACATCGGTTTTTCGAAAACAATAGTATATGGCTATTTTTCTTTCCGGCCACCCCTATCATAGAAAAAGTAGGTCAACTCAAAAATGTATGTAGGTCAAGAAAACTTAGATCACTTAACCGTGACAACCAACGGAAAATTATATAAGTCAAGTCAAAATTGGCTATGTAGGTTAATCCAAAATTTATAAAATATTTTCGAAGGCAATAAAAATTTTCAAAATATATTTAGGTCAAGCCCTTAGACACGCGTACTTCTATTCATATAATATAAATGTCAGAAAAATATTACATGTACCAATATATCAAGAGAAATATAGTGGTTTCTTATTGAATGTACTCAGGAATCTTTTACCAATAAATAACATTAGGTATACCTAATATATTCACGTTTCAACTTTTTCATTAAAGAAAAAATATCCCCACTGAAAATTATCTCCAAAATTAATATCTCTAGAAAAAATTTCCCATCCCCAAAAAATGCTTAGAAAAATATTCTGTGCACTATGCAACGACATTTATTTTATCATAACCGGCTAAAGAGTGTCAAGCTTGCGATTCTTAATCTCGAGGAAAAGAGTTTGTGTCACCAGTAACTATATTAATGTAGCAATTCGATTCCAGTCTGAATTTAACTAAATCGGTATACAGAAGCTAGTACATTCAAAATTTAGATAGATCCAGCACAGTTTGACAACAAGGCTAAGTCTATCTTATCAGATTTCGTATTCAGTCAAATTTGTTGCAATATGATTCTCATTAATAGTTTTAAAGATCAGCCAAATTGTGCCACTGAAGCATATAAAATCATCTTTTCTCCGAATAACTTCAAATTCACTCGAGTCTTTCGGTTTTGCAGGAATTTTCCATGTAGACAGTTATTATATAACTTACAAAGATCTCGTATGTTTGTATCATTATAACCTTTAAATATAAGTGGTTTTGTAAGTTTAATAGTCCTATGAATATTTACAACAACCTCACTCAGTTCAAGATACAATTTAAGAAGCTTCTAACGAAGAACATTATTCTTCTTCAGGTAATGCGTGATCATTAACTTTTCAACTTTCGAACCGAGAGCGCACATCTTTTCCGAAGCAAGAGAACAATCATTCATATAATCATGCAAACAATCGGATACATCGATATCAACTTGCATAGTGTAACCATATAAAAGCATTTCACTATTTGAATTCAAAAATTCCGTTAATATAATTTCCATATTATTAGGTAAAGTAAGCATACTTGGCTAAGCGCACAACTATACAGATTGTTAATATCACTATCTTCATAATTAGCAACATAGTACTTATTCACAAATGTTAATCCATCTTGTATCCCTTCCTCAAAAAAATGTTTCCATGTCGCGTAGAAGTTCTATGGATTCCTGTAACATCATGAGTGCTGATGCCCATGAAATAGCAGGAATTCCATAAAAACTCATAAGTTTTAGGCCATTATAAGTAATTGCTTTGATACAGAATTATCGAAAATAATCCAAAAGAAGGAATACATCTAACATGAGATAGATTAGCATATAGTCTAATATGTTAGTAAGGATTTGGTGACTCCTGGTTTGTTGAGCGTTTTTATATTCACTCGTAGTTACTCCTTCCAGATAGATGGCAATTCAAGAGTTGTCTCAAGGACTTCAAGAAATGTAGCAAAATTGTAAGCAAACATACCCTTAATCTCATAATGTCTTTATCAAAAGCAGAAAGAAGTTAATGGAAGCTCATTAATAGTGCAGTGTATTCCCGAAAATGGATAAGGATATTATATGTACTTCAGCAAGTTCTTCAATAAACTTTACCTAAATTGTCCTTTGTCAATTATCAGTAATCTTTAACGGCTTTATATAGATATTGGTTTCTATTCAACTTACTATCCAACTTACTATTATATAGATATTTTTTGCAAGTTTTACGATTCATGCGCTAATCGATGCATCTGATGCACGACTCGTGTATGTCCTGCTTCCTGATAAATCTGAATAAAGTTATACAAGAATAGCATGCAAGATGAAGGAAGTGAAGATAATGCTAAATCCGACAAATGCTATGTCACACTTCGAAAACGCAAGCCAAATGTATGTTCGACAGCCTTTCCTGAAACGAGATTATTTGGGTGTTTATTTCATCTTCGTCAAAATCTTTTGTGAAAAGTTCAGCAGCTCAATCTGTCTACAGCATGTAGTATAGATGAAAATCTTCGACCTATATTAAAATATTGCTTGCACTTAGTTTCATTCCAAAAGATGATGTTCCTGATGCATTTGAAGATTTGATTGACAGTTATCCAACTCTGATGATATAATTATTTGACTACATTCGCCGTTTAAGAAAATACCAACAAGTGCATCCGAGGTTTCCAATTCATATATATATATGAGATAAAGTCGTTGATCACCTTCCTCGCACCAATAATTCTGTAAAAGCGTGTCATCGACCATCTCAACAAACAGTTAATGGTATCCATCCTTCAGTTTATAAAATATGTGAACATTTCATACAAGAACAAGATCATTTTGAAATCATAATAGAAAGATACAAGGCAGGCTTTAGGAATCAAATATCTCAAAATAGAAATACGTTAAATTGAATGAAAGACGGCAGCCATTAATACCCTTATATTGTAAAATGGATATTTTAGAGTAGTGCTTCTCAAACTGTGGTCCACGAGTCAATTCTTGGTGGTCTATCTACACAAAATTTCGTTAGTATTAATAACTGGTCTTCTCGCAAAAACCTAGGAAATTGCCTTATTATTTAACTGTGCCGCACTTGGGCAACGAAAATGCGTATCAAAGACACAAATGTATCATGATTTATTTTCATTTTTCCAAACATACCGTTTTCTTGACTTATCGAAGCACATATTTATTGCAAGTTATTATAAATTGATAAAGTTGATCTCTTTTTCTAGATGTTGGTCGTCTGTGGTAACCTAGAAATTCACAAAGTGGTCCGCCACTGTCCAAAATTTGAGAAACATTGTGTAAGAGTATTCAATTGAAAGTTTTAAATACATAATTCAGAAATTTAAATATGATTATTGTCAAATAATTTTATGCTTAAATATGTCCTATTTATTAATTTCAATGTTTTTTATTTTTTGGTTTATAAATTATTTAAATTTCTGGGATTATCTTTGCCGACTATGTCGGCGCGGCTTTGTCGGAGCGCCGGGATACACAGTTCAATATTTTCCGCAGGTCTTTTTGATTTTTTATATTATGTTTTATGTTATAATTATTTAAATCATTACTTTTTGCGGTTATTATTAATATTTTTTTATTAATTATATTAAAGTGTCTTTTTATTTGTGCTGAATTGATTTAAATGGTTATAGCAACTCTTATAAAAATCTAAATATTTAATCTGCTGGGCAGTCTTGCATTTATAAAATATTCGATGCCGTTAATTTCATGACTGTAACATAACGTCATAAGTTTCTGAAAAGATGAATTATGTCCGATTCCTTATACACAGTATCGAGGATATTAAATAATTATTTTTATTATTAATATAAAAATATTTCATTATTATCTAAAATATATTCATAAAAATCTATATATTTAGTATCATAAAACTATAAGTTATTTTATTACAATTTCTATATAGTCCTAAATTATGCTATTATTATCAGGTTAAATAGTAGTAGGATGTTGAATAATAGCTAGTATATTAATTTATCATGTATGTCCACTTAGTATAATATAGAGCCTGTTAAATATTTTAGTTTAAATTTAGGATTCTCGATATAGTTTTCATGAATTTTATATCTAATCGAATGTTAATTGATATTACTAAAGAATTTATCGTGAATTTGATCAGTTTTAGAGAAAGTATTCCAACGTATGAATATTTCAGAGTTTTAGATATAATGGATAGGTTAGATTTATCACTATGGATTGGGATTTTGATTAATTCTAGTATGCTTTACAAGTTTGAATATCGAGTTTAGATGTAGTAAATTAATAGGGGAAATATTGAGTAAGAAATTTAATCGAATAATTATGACGTAATAATTATTTGGATATCAGTATGAGTAATTTCATATTATACAGTGTTAAAAGAAATTAATCAAAAGTAAATATTGAGTAGAAATAATCATTTAATGTTAGATTTTACATGAAAATTATCAGTAATTATCAATTTTAAGGGATAAATTATGTCTAAATATTGAGTATGTGCAGATAAATATAGGGTTTTTAATGAAAATAATCAGTAATATATCAATTTTAAAGTGAAATATTTTCGCTAAATATTGAATTTATGCCGATAAATTCAATAAATGTAGGGTTTTTAATGAAAATTATCAGTAATATATCAATTTTAAGGGATAAATTATGGCTAAATATTGAATATTTACAGATAAATGTAGTTTTACATGAAATGATCAGTAAATATCAATTTTAAGGGGATATTATAGTTAAATATCAAGTATGTACAGATAAATGTAGAGTTTTACGTGAAATGATCAGTAATTTACCAAATAAAAGTGAAAAGTTTAATAATTGGTTACGATTGAGGAGTCTTAATCAAATATTTGTTGGGATATCAGTGCTAGTCAATCAGGGTATTACTCTTGCGTGTAAGAGAAATTCATTATAAATTTTTACTGCATTTTAATAAATCTAGCTATTGCAGGATTTATGTAAACAAATTTCAATGTGATAATTCATTAAATTACAGTCACTATAACTTTATGGGTTAAATCCAATGTAAAGTATCTGTAGAGAAATCAATAATTTAGCTTTATATGTGGAATTATTTTCAGTGAATTGTAGCTTATTAATGCAATCTTTACTGGTAACATGATAGTAATTATAGTTTTTAGGTGAATCGAAGATGAATTCAAGCATTGAGTATATTTATCCTTTTTTGTCAATGATTTGTGGTATTTTGATGTTTATTGCTACTATGATAGAAATTCATTAAAATTTTATAGAAGATTTTAAGGTGGTTAGATATCCAGTTGGACATTAAAGTATATTAATTTTTATCAATATGCTAACAAATATTGTTTTTCTTTTTCTGTTAAATTAATTTTGTATTGAAGAAAAGTGTGTGAAGTTCAATAAATTGTCAAACTTTTAATAGGGATAATTAGTATATTTTTATTGAGTCAAATTCTTATTGTATAGTAACCATAAATTACAACATTTGACAAAGTCAATTTAACCACTATTTGTTGTACATGGAAATTTTCTAGTCGATGTATTTGATTTTGCTTGAATCGTTATAATTACAACTTTTATATGTAAAGATTTGGAAACATTGTTGAAGTATTCTTTATAAGGAAACTTTAGAGTAATGAATTATGGTAATTGTAGCTTTTTACAATGCATGCAATTAGATTTGGATATGTTTTAAAAAGATTAATGAAATTATGTTCGATTGAATAGTATGATTTCCTATCGACTAATCAATGCTGTACCAATAATATTTAGAAAATAATTTTAACATTAAAATTTGAATTAATTTGAGTCGTTATCATTGATAATAAATATAATTAACCAATTAACATCCAGTATTCTATAATTTAATTTTCAAATTATTATTTTCATGAAAAACTGTAATTATTTTAATTGATAAATTTATTAGTATTTTCAACAACCGGTTTTAGTTAAATAATAAGTTTATTGAAAAATAGTTTGTACGTTTTCAAATTATTTTCAAGAAAAATTACAAAAAATATATTGATAAATCTATTCAACTTTTCATGAATTTTTAGTTTAATAGTAGTTTTATTGAAAAATAGTTTATACGTTTTCAAATTATTTTCAAGAAAACTGTAATAATTTTAAAATATTGATAAATTTATTAGTATTTTGAACTAGTTTATCGATTAAATTTATCAAAAAATAGTGTCGTTGTCAATAGCAATATGTAAATAGTAACACCCCAATCAAAATCAAGTATTTGGTTTCTACTTTTTCAAAATTAATTTCAAGAAAAGTTATTGAAATATGATTTTTATGTTGTTTCAATAATAAATTTCTATTGAAAAATAAGTTCAGTCAATAATATTCCAATTAATATTTCAATTAACAATTGCATTTAATCAATCAATAATTTTACAAGTTTATTTATATCGACGATTAACAAATTTATATACTTTTTAATCTAATTATTAATAGAGATTTTAAATTTAATATTCTTAAATTAAAATATTTATTCATATTTTCAAACCATCTTTAACAGGTACTTAAAAATTGTCAACGATTTTTAAATATATATATGTTTTTTACCAATTAAGCAACTACTATTTATTAAAGACATGTGTTATAATATACTTGGTATTTAGTAATTATTGGTTTACATAAGGTTATAACTTTTAGTCAGATAGGGTTAAAATTATTACCTCTTTCATCATTGTGTCTTCTTTCATTATTTAGAGTTAAAATTGTTACTTCTTTCATTACTTAGGGTTAAAGTTATTAACTATTTCTTCACATAGGGTTAAAATTCTTAACATTTTAGATAACTTTATAACAAATCATGTAATAGTTTATCCATAAATTTATCGAAAAGTATTATAACATATATAGTTTAAATCATAAATTATTGAAATATTTAATAGGTATCACATAAGACCTGATGAAATTTTAATGGTTATTTAATCAATCTTTGGTTACATAAAGCTTTAATGTCTGAAATTATCGGTTAATTAGCATGTTGTTAATGAATGTAAATCTAATTTTACACGTTTTGGTATCAACAATAAAAATGATGAGTTTTAATTAGTATTTAGATATTTTCAAAGCTCTTATTAAAAACAAAAGGTTATTTAGATATCATTAGTATTCACTTGACTGATATTGACGATGTTTACCAAATACATGTTTGTAATAAATTTACGTTTGAAAAATTGTTTGTCTTTTTTTATTGTGAAAGTTAAATTATTATTATCAATAGCATTATTAATACCATAATTGTGTGAATTTTTAAAAAATATTGATATAAAACTCATGGATCGATTATTCTTTATCAATTTATATAGTGAGTCCAGTGACTTTCAATTGTAAACCTAGTGACTTATTTTCATAAAAACACTAAATCTAAAATAGTTGTTACAACGAATTTAGTTGATGGTATTGCTAATAATTTATAGAGTCGGATGAACTTGAATAGATTTGTAAATTAAGTACTCTTTTACCTGCAATGGTTTTGGATAATCTTTTGGACACTTCGAATTATGATCCTAGTCATCCTTTGTATTCAAGAAAACTTGGCTCAGTAATAGGTAAATTCAAAGATGAGAGTAAGGGACTTGGATACAAGGAATAGGTTTTCTTACGACCAAAATGCTATAGTCTTTTAGGTGAAACTGAAATAAATAAAGCAAAGGGAATTACTTTAGAAGGAACTGAAATAAAGCATCTTTCTTATCATGATTGATATATAAACGATACAATTTTTTCTGTTCCTCAAACGAGAATAGGGACGAGAAATCATCAGTTGTTTAATTTTAAAAATTGTAAAATTGCTTTAAGTAACAACGAGGATAAACGTCAATGGGTAGGTAAAAACAAAAGTTTTGCATTCGACATTATTTAGGTATCAATGCCACTGAAGATATTGAAGCTTTTATTTAAATAAATGTAGTCTTATAATGTGTTTGTCTTTTTATTCTATTGTTTTGTAATTATTATTATTATTATTATTATTAAAAATTTGGGTAATAAAATGAGACTTGTAACAGTCTGGTGTCGGTAATAATTCGTTGAGTCAGGTGTTCAACTCTTATCGTAGAAGAATTTTTTTTATTTTCAAAATTAAATTTTTTAATAGAATATAAATCTGTATATTTTATTTGGTGTAAATTTAAAATTTTATAGAAATTGGTAAAGTAAATCTTGTATAATTTAATTTTTTACATTTAGTTAAGTTGAAATTTTAAACTTTATGAATTATTTTCTTAAAATATTGAATTTTGTAAATTGCGTGTTCAAATTAAAGTTTTGAGTGATTACTTTTAATTAAATAAACTATCAATATACTTCAATTGTTGTAAACTTAAATTTTCATGAAAATTATTAAATTTTTATGATTATTTTGATAGAATTATTACGTAATATACTACTAACAAATTAGCCAGTAAGCTAAATAATTTAAGATTGAATATTTATTTTAAGACGAGTTTGATGTTAATTTATTATGTTTAATGCTCATTTTATAATTTTTTATGTAATAATATAATTAACAATTGAAAATTTCATGTAATTATAATTTTTTAATATATCACATGCAAGTAACATAAAACAATGAGGTAAACGAAACTCTTACGTTTATATGAAGTAAGCAGTATAATAATAGTACTAGTGAATAGTACTAGTGAGTGATTTTGTTAATTCTACGACTTAACTACTCATATTATGCGTGACATAATATGAGATATGTTATCTGTGTGTTGGTTCATAACTACGTGACATAATAAGAGTTAGGTAATGGGTGTGTATGGTGTAATAAGTGTGTATCCGGGTAGTGACTCACCAAGGGGCGTTGTATCTGATAGGATCTCATCCTACTACTTTAAATACATTATTATTTTAATAATCTACATGTCATTATACATATATTCAATATTCATTTCTTGGAAGTTACATATAATCCATTGATACATATATATTTTACCATTATATATCATTATATAAAATCTAAATTAAAATAAAATCACTATTTTTGTAAAATTCATAAAATATATATTTTTAAAATTCGGTATAATTGTTATTATAAATTCTAAAATATTTTAAAAATTTTTATTATTAATTTAAATATTACATAAAAATTTAAAATAAATAAAATAAACCTTACGTTTTTCTTGGGATTCAGATTCCGAATCATCGATAATTAAAATTCTGAGACATTTCATTTGCATCATCAATTTTCGAATTCCAATGTCCACCTTCAATAGTTATGGGGGCATAATTATTATCACAAGCATTTGACGTTTCTGTTATATTATTGCTATGGAAATCATTATTTTCTATAAAGATAATTAAAAACATTAATAAAATTAAATCAATTTACTGTTGTTTGATAAAAGATCTGCGATATTGTCATTATTATCATAATCTTTAATAACATACATGACTAGACTCTGTTTAGTATTAATTTTTGAAATTTTAAAAATTTCATTACTTCATTTGTATCAAAATGTTTAATGATTGGTGAAGCACTAATTTTACTAATTCTTACATTATATTTAAGTTTTTTATTTTTTCAACTTTTTGTAGAAAGGCATAATTTAACAAAGCGTGTAGCGACCAGACATCAACAGGTCTCAACCTTTTCAGACCTTGGTGTGATGAATGATTATAACTATATATAATTTTTATCCATGTATGATGTAGTATGAATCATTTCTTTAGTCGATCTCTCAATGTTCGATTAAATCTCTCAACATGTTGGGCTTTGAATTGTGAATGCACAGATTAATGATTGATTTTGAGATGTTCCAAAGATATATTTTACTTTATTTTTGTAAAATTCCTTTCCTAAAGAAAAGATAATAAATTTAGTTATGCAAAACTTTTACTAAATCTGTTTCTAAATTGATAAGATGTACAACTGTAAACATTATTTTTACTTCTTTGAACATTTCTTTGGCAAACTTTGTTTTGGTAGGAATTGTATATGCAAAACGACTGAAAACATCAATACATGCCAGAATATACTTGTATCCTTTATTAACCTTTGAATATGGTATCATCGCCATCAAATCCATTTACCATAAACCGTCAATACCGAATGTTTTATGTTTTTGTTTAAAAGTTTTCAGCATCGACTTGTTTAAGCTACATGCGAGCTGTCCTGATAACCATTACTGGGTTTCTGCTTTCGAATTCAGAAATCTTTTCTGTAACTTTTTGACTCCACCGAAACCTGCTTTGTCTTTTGGGTTTGTCCAAAAATTATTTCACAACTCAAAATAACCCAAAATTTAATTTCCTTAAAAATTTGTTCCTAACTCAAAAATTTCCCAAATTTTCAATCTTTTTTAATAGTATTTAAAAACCTATATATATACCAAATATATACAAGGCATTAAAATCTATATATTCGATGGATACATGATTATTTCGAGTTTATATTTGTTTGAGGATTTTACGTCATCAACAAATAAAATTTTATTTATACATTGGAATAAAATCACACATCAAATTTCTCATGGGAAAAAAATCCTAAATCATAAATACCCCTAAATTTAAAATCTGTAAAAATATTTCCCAATTCATAATATCCTAAATTTTCTGTTTTTTAAAAACAGTCAAATTTTTATAAAGTTTATGTAAGGTAGCAGTGATACTTAGATAATTTTTTTATATACAAGGACGGAAAACATAAAATAAGGTGCAAAATATCATTTTAAAAGTATAGCATGAATTGACTATGCATTTATAGAAATTTACCACGAATTGGGTAAAATATCTAATTAATAATTATAGAAAAGTAAGAATTTATCTTATGATCATGTATTTATTTATTAACTAACATATACGTATATATAGAATATAACTGATTCGCTCAATGTTGTATTATCAGGATTTTATTAATCAAATATAATCACTTTTTCAATATTGATATTTATCAAATAATTGCGAATATTATTGAATAACAATAGTTTATAATTATTTTTATTAAACATCTACTAATGTTTACAATAATTACGATTTCAAATTGGCATCTATTTTCAAAATGTCACTAATGGATTTTGAGGTTTAGTTTTACATTTATTGAATAAATTAATAATTTAAATTAATGTTATAGAGTTATGATATTTGATAGGCTTTTGGCATCAAATTTTGATAATATATTTCTAATCAAATTGGAAAAATCCTTTAAACACCAATTAGTTGATGGTTTTGTAAACGTTTTGGATTCAACAAAACGTTTATGAAATTACCAAGTTGTATAATATTTTTAATTAATATTATTCCTACGAAATTTAATATGCTCAGTGTTTTCTGATTATGAATGGATTCAAACTTGGAGAATATCCAGAGATTATTGAATCCTTGATGGCAAATTTGGATAAAATATAAAGAAAAATCATAAATCAACCAGAAGATGCAAGTAAAAAGGTTTTTACATGTTTAATTTAACAAATTAACAAAGTCGCGATTTAAATTTACCTTGTTAACATTTAATCATTTGTTCTTGTTTCCAAAGCACTACTCGTAACTGTAAAGTTTGTTATGTAAATATAGAATAATATAATTCTGTGTTTATCTAATTATATAAAATAAATTTTCTTTAACTGTTTTCACCAATTGAATTTGATAAAAGTTACGATTTCAACTGATTAATAAATTTGTTGCTTATTTAAATATACATTTTAAATAGTTAAATAGTGAAAACAGTGACTCTATAAAGCAAGTTAAATAGTGACTCTGTAAAGCAATATTTGTAATCTTAAAGTTTCAAAAATATATATGTATGTATTCCTAAAAATACCATAGTCAATTATTTATTTATTTATTTATTGATAAACCATAACTGACATGGTTATCGATTTTACATCAATCATTATTTTTAAAAATATATAGAAAATCAATTGATAAAGGCTGTGCTAAAAATTCGTGAATAAATTATATAAATCTAATTCATAGTCAAATATTGTAGAAAATATTATATAGAAAATTGTCTAGGTGTTTTAAAATGTATTTAGTACTCTAAATTTAACCAAAAGAATCTATTTATAAAAATCTAATTAAATAATGTTTGTTTCACTAATTATTATACTTAAATTATCTATGGTTTTTTTAATAATAATAAATATTCCAAAAATTTAAAATCCCTAAAAAATATTTCCCAAATCAAAATATCCTAAAATTTTTAAATTTTTATGTTTTTAAATTCATAGTTAAATTTTTATAAAATATATATGTACGGCAGCAATGATACTTACATAATTTTTCATGTACAATGTTAAATTATACATACATTTACGCACACAACACAATATATATTTTGAATTTATATTATTATTACTTTAGGATTAGAACTTTTCAACAAATAAAGTTTAGATATATACGTTGGGATATTATCACATTAGAAAAATATCCCAAAAATTTTAAAATTCCTATAAATATTTCCAAAATCAAAGTATCCTAATTTTCAAGTTTTCTATGTTTTTAAAAGCATGGCAAGTTTTTATAAAATTTATGTAGGGCAGCAATGATACTTAAATAATTTATTCAGTGTAAATTATATATATACACACACAACCACAAGAAATGTTGAATTTATATTATTATTACTTTAGGATTATAATTTTTCAAAAAATAAACTTTATATATATATTACGATATTATCATATTTGTACGTTTTAATGTGAATAACATCAAAGTCACTTGTTCCAAACAATAAAATAAATAAATAATTAAAATACATAAATTTAATCAAATTACCTTAAATATATAAGTTATTGGGTAATAAAAATAATTTAAGTTATATTGTAAAAATTTAACAGGCTTTATGTATCCACTCGAACAAAGAATAAATTATCCAAAGGCAAATTGTCATCTTTAAATTTCAGTTTTTCATTCTTTTCTTTATCATAATCAACGTTCTTCCTTTTTAAGGTGCCTAAATAAATATTATATATAAAACACAATACTTTAAATGAGAAACACCTTTATTTTGATTTTCCATTTCAATTGTATTTAATTATGTTAATTATGTTAATTATTAAATAGGTGGTTCACCACCTATTTATACTATTTCATTGGTAACTAAATATTACATAAACAGACATGACTATATCAAATTTTCGTTTATCACAATAAATAAATATCAAAAATATTTATGGCTCAAAATGAGTGTGTTAAGTCATCGATATGTAACAGTATTTATGTAAAGTCTGAGATTGTTAAGAAAGTAAATGTAATTTAGGATACACATGTGTTTTTGTTTGCAATATCTGTGCTTGTTTTACATATAAAAGAAAACTAATAGACAATAATAAAATTTAATAAAGGGTAAAGATATTATTATATTTAAAATTACAAGCAAATGATTCATCCATTTAAACTTAAACTTGAGTCAAAATAATATTATTAAGTCAAAACTTAATATATTAAATGCGCGCGAGTATACTTTTAATCAAAATAATTTGTAAAAGATTTTTTCATAGATATATTTTTAAATACAGATAATAATAAAACCATAGTTTTTAATATATTCATTAGTCAAGTCTTTGTTAAACATGCACTTGTATTGCATTTACATTGTGAATCATGGAGTAACATAATCCATGTTGGAAATTTGCTATATTCATAAATATGTAAAAATTTATTTGAAAAAGGATGTTCAGAAAATATGATTTGTCTTAGTAATTTTGTGATTATCAACTGTAATAACTTAATTATATTTTATAAGTAATATAACAAATTTAAAATAAAATCTTTAATATTCACCAAATTATTATTATTATTAATACTGTTAAGTCAAAACTGTAAGCTTGATATTTTATATATTTAACGAGCACTATTGACGTTCCAAATTGGAGTCATGACATCATCTGAATCGGTCTTGTATCCTTGGATAATGATGTTTGTATACCAATGAAAGTCGTCAAAAAAGGTTACTTCTCTATTACCAATATAAAACTTTGCATTATCGTAGCCAATATATATATATGGTTATTGGTTCTTAACTTGTTATTCATTGTATTTAGAATTTCATTTACTGAATTTATATCTGTATCAGATATTATTGCAAGTAAGCATGAAAATTGAGTATTGATTAATTTGATTGGCATTGAAAATTTGTAATTGATAGGAAATCTGAGAAAGTTTAAATTATGGCTACAATTCTTCACTATCATAAATTCTGTTTGCATGTCAAAATAATGATTAAAGGTGCCATCGTATTCATACTATGTATGCAATGACAATGCATAATTTTGATTGGATGGTGTACATAACCTTAATGTGTACATGATCTCTTCATAATCTTTATGTCTGAGTAATAAATTGAATCGATATTGTATTTTAAATGAATGGATATTGCAATAAAACAAAATTGTATTATAAGGAATTAAACATCTCAACTACGAATCATTCATAATAAACTTGTTATACCACAGGATTGATCGATCTCTGATTGGTTCAAATTTATATATATATATTTTGTTTTCATTAAGTTATTTATTCGTTATTTGAAAAATGAATTCATCTAATAATTATGGTATATTTATTTTTATTTCTGGTTCAATATTAATTATTTTTAAGCATTGTCACTGGAGAAACTTATGAGAAAAATGGACGACCTGTACCCTGAGCTCCAACTGTCTTTATCCTGTACGGCTACAGAATTACTATCATATCGACTCTGAGGTCGTCCTGGAATTCATCTCTTCGAAATCGTTTGTCAACACTGGGAGACGCCAGAAGAAGATTTTCCAATTGTTGAAAAACCATATCAATGTCCATATCGATGCAATGCTTGTGAATATCGGATGAGATCATACAATGTATGGGTCTTGCGGAATGAATTAAAAAATTGCAATTTTGATAATCGTGAACAATAAATCTTATTGTTTTGTTTTTAGAATAATAAAAATTTAAAACCAGCAGTAACAATTAAAACATAGCAATAGTGAAACAAAATAGATGACCCTTGATATTTTAAAACAAAGTCACTCTACCTAAAGATGTGTATTTTAAGAATTTCTTTGTATATTTTAGTAAATATTTTGTTAACAGTTGAGTATTATATTAAATTTAAGTTGTTCATTTTCTATAAAATTAGTAATAATAATAATAATAATAATAATAATAATAATAATAATAATAATAATAATAATAATAATAATATTAAAAATAATAATAATTAAATTAATAATGTAAATAATAACCAATAATAATATAGTAATAATTAATAATAAAAATAATAATAATAAAATAATTTATCGGTTTTGAATTTTCAAAGTTTTTAGTAGAAGTTGCTATTAAATGTTCTTTGCATATAGATACACAAGGGCTAGAAAACTTTTCGAAAAACGTATAAGTCATAAAACATTTACCGAGGAGAGTGTTCTCGGCTTTAAAATTTTGGAAAAAAGGATGAGTCATATAATATTTTACCAAGGGGGTTGTTGGGCTTAGGAAAATTTTCGAAGAGTATGAGTCATTAAAATTTTTCCTAGGTGGTATGTTTTTGTTTTGACCTTGAAAAATTTTGAAAAATATATATGACTCACGCTTTTACCCTTACATGACCCCTTTGAACCGCTGTAGAACAAAGGCCATGAGTCATACACACACAACACACCCACGGACCCCTGACTCACTCTTTACACTATTAGTCATCGTTTTCTGTCTGCCAATCAGTACGCTCTGTGCTGGATGCTCACAACTACCTACTAATGTAAGAGAAAATAGTGAGGATCCTGCAATTCATGAACCTGTAAAAATGATCATAAACCTAAAAAGGATTAAGATGAATGTAATGAGTTTCCAAATTTTATTGATCAAGTTTTTAAAAAAATATAAAAGAAAATTGGGAATATGAAAATTGTACACGTAATAATTATTATCTTTATTTTAGAATTTAACAACTAAAAATAAATGTAGCTGCTAATTAAGTCATTAGTTTCAATAAATTCTTTAATTTATCATATTTTGCAAAAATCTATTTTGATTTTGTATTGAGTACAGTGATCATTCAAAAAAAATTTTCAACAGCAATAATATTTATCATGAATGAATATTATTGATTAAAATATAATGAAATCTTAATAAATTAATTAATTTAAACTTTATTAAATCTCGTCGCCAATCCAAAAATTATAACTTGTAATATTAAAACTATAAAATTGCAAGAATATTTATACAATTGTAAACCCATAAAAATGATTTAAGTAACTCGAAATTTTATGAATATACGATTTATATATATTCGCTTTAAATACCTAAATGTAATATGTAAGGCACAATAACTACGTCTCCCGTGTATGGCATAATAATAATCTTAACACTGTCTCTTACTTATATTACATAATATCACTACATAAACATACATATAAATTTTCATAGTCTTTCCAAATTATGTTTAAGAGTTTTATCAATGACGAAAATAAATCTATTGTATAAATCTATTGAATGTATAAATTATTAAAATCTGCTTTTAAACAGAAATTTCGTTGCAAAGTGTATCAAATATTTTTCGAAGCATTTTAAATATATGGATGTTTTGTGTTGGTTACGCAATGGCTCGAGCTTTCCATCAGCTGGGCTTTGATCATGAATTAATTTTTCTTTTGTTTATAACTTTACTTTGGGTTCCTTACTAAATCATTATTATTATATTTGGGTTCGTCTTTAGATTTGGTGTTCAATCACACCTGTTTACCCTAAAAATATTAATTTTAGAATTTTTATAAATTTTAAATAATATTTAAATCATTTTTTACTAACTTTGTTCATTTTTGGGTTTCTGTGCTTTTAATTTATTCTTTATTGTTTATATCCACCACAACAATGTTTATTATATTTTTGGAATTTTAATTTAACTTTACCTTGTAAAGTCTATTTGTTCCGTAGAATACAATGTTTACATTCCTGCATTGCCTGCCTAAACCATTATAGTAAAATTCTCAAATATGTTTAGTTACTTTGAAAGGATTTTATTCATTTGGAACAATTCCCAAATACATTTTTCCTACATGCTGAGCATGTCAATACTTTAATTTAATACTCTTTGTACCATACTGTACATATAGTAAACTCTAAACATGATTTATCAGTTTTGCAAATTCATTGCTATCAACGAAGATACAAAAGAATTTAAATTTCCGAAATATTTTAACCATCGGAGTACAGAGGTTTAATAAGATCATTTATAATTTCTTCTTTACCTTTAATTTGTTTTCATTTACTATTTCATTTATGTTCATTTAGCTTTTTTCATTATAGATATATTTTTTCTATTTAACAAGAACTATGAGCACTTCCTTTTTCAAGTATTACAACTGTATTTTGTATAGCAAACAGACAACATTGATATATAGTTGAAAACTAAATGAAGATTAAACGTCGTTGATTATTTCAAAATTATTTTTATGATAAAAAATTAAGTAATAAAACAAAATATGAGCTTTAGTATTAAAGTAGAACTGAAATTCCGTTTCAAATCGCTCAGGTCAAAATGAAGTTTTTATAAATATTATTTTATTATAATTTTTATTAAAGGAATTTATTTAATAAATTTTATCATTCAAATCTTAAAGGATCATCATTTTATTTATACAAATTCTACAAAACTTACTAAAGCAACAGCATTTGTATCTGTAGAAATATTCAGTTCTGTTTGGCCTCTGCTGTGCCGAATCTGGAAGCCTTTGTAAAGTACAAATATCCGCAATCATATTGAATTGAAATCCCAAACAATTGATATCCATCAAACAGTCTTCTTCGCAGTAAACCACAGAGGTGTTAGCGGAAGAAATTTTTTCAACAACCTCGCACCAAGTGACTTTTGAATATTCAAATAGGAACACGGCCAGATTGCAACTAGTTTTGAATTGAAAGCAATTTGAGGCGGGACAAGGAGCCGTTGGACAAATAATGGAATTATATTTCTGGATTATATTCACTAATATTATAAAACAAATAATTTTGCTATGATATTGTTCAATATCCATTAATTTATATTCAATTATTTTATTTTTATTTAATTATTTGCTAGAATTTAAACTGAAGGATAATAACAAAACTTCATCGTTCGTAAAGGCAATTATGGTGGGAGTTCAAGGATCCATCTGACATTTACTGTGAATTCTAAAATTCAGAAATATAAATTTATTTATATTTATTATGAATTTTATGCAAAAATAGGTAAGGTGTTTATTTGAATGTAAGAATAAACAAGCAAAAATAACAAAAAAATGAATATCCTTATTCACCAAAGGCCAGTTGATAATGATTTTAATTTTTAGTAAATAAAAGTTTAGATATTATTATAGAAAAAACATGAAATAAAATATTAAAATAAAATATAAATTATCAAAACCAATTAAAAGTTTGAAAAAGATAAACTTCAATATATTTCGGGAGGTAATTGGTAACCCGTGACAAGTGAGATTTTGAAGAAGTATAAAATAAATATAAATTGACTAGTGGTTTATAGAAAGATTAGGAAGCCATAAATCAGAAAAAACCAACGGAAAGTTAGTTAAATGGGTTGTCCTGTATTAACGTTATAGACAATAAATTGCTCGCCCACTTTGGAAAATCTTGGGCAGAAATAATTGGGGGAAATTTCTATAAAAGTAGTAAAAAACAAATAGTAAGATCCAGATCTTCAGAGTTAAATATTTGATCTTAAAAAGAGAAAAAATGATTTTATTTGTTATCCAAACGAGAGTGTGTAGTGATTTCAAAGAAGTGATTGTGTATGTAATCAGGTTGATATCTTTTGGATGTTTACATACGTTTCATAAATTGTTCAAAACAAATTATTTTATTTGTGTTAGAAATAAAAGTTATTTTGTTGGGAGTTGATATTATTAATTATCCAACAAAATTGGTGGACCTTGCGTGATAGGAATCGTCGTTGGGAAGTGCTTAAAAAGAAGCTAAAGCACTGTGAAAATTAATGTACATTGATAAAGAGATATCGAAACTATAAAAAGCATTAATTTCGTGTACCCGTGATTGGGTACACTAGTACACAGCGTTAAGTCTGCGCCAATACCCCTTCAAGGGTAAGCTCAAATTTTCAATGTCATATAACATAATATATCAATGCTATCTGAGGTCAGAGTCACATGGCAAAATAGCTCAAAATCGAAATTTTGAATTTTGTTTTAATGAAGTGATCACCATTTTTGATTTTTTTGCTAAATAGTTAAATTTCAGTCAAAAAACACAATTTTAAGGTTGTATTAAGGCTCAAAAGTCAAAAAAAGTCAATCTTTATAGTACTTTGAGCCCTATTTTGCCTTTTTTTTCAAAAATTAGTCTAAAAATGGTATTGTTTGACTGAGATCCGACGATTATAAAAATCACGAGTTCGTTAAATCTAAGTGTTAAAATTCAAACGGCGATTACATAATATGACCTTGACTTTGTGTTGTATTGGGGCATACCATACACTGTATACTACTTGAATGACAACTTTTTTAATCACATTTACACTATATGCATGGCACTAAGTCTAAAATAATTTATTAATTGCTAACACCTTTAAAAACTAATTAAATCTATTGATAATATTTTATGACAATTACAATGAAGTGTTGGTCGTACGGGGAAACTATTTTCTAGCACATCCTTATATCAATGTCGTATCTATCCTCTCTACGTTCTAGGGTGGTTTCTTCCCCATACAACGCACGATTTGGATAAACTGCTGCGTATCCATGACCGAAATCATGTTGGTACTGTACGCAACAGCCGAATGCCATTCGAGCAGGTGAGCGCCATTACTAGTTATACTTCTCGAAGGACCTTCGTTTCCCAGTCACTTGCTGCCGATAGAAGGTCTTATGCATTTTATTCTAGAATTCATAGCCTCAGTGAACCCTGGGTTTACCTTCCTTCGGAGCCGACAATCGTGAGAGTTCTCTTTATGATTCTTTTCTGACTTCCGCATAATACTGTCTAGTACAACCTGTTCTCCGGATTATGGCTAGTATCTTACTAATATTAATTAACAACATTTACAGTTAAGAAACGAAAATGAAATGGAAACCGAAACTTGAAGATTTATTGATACGGCAAAACTACAACAAAACATGAAAGATGACTAAGACATAAGCTAAATTAGAATGAAAATGGATTGCACACTGTGTCTCTGTAAACATTCGGAGAAGGTCGTCACTTTGATGATATAGTTCAAGTAGCTCATGCGACGAAGAGGCTGATTCAGCAGGTCCTTGCTTTTATTCGTCCGCATCGATGTCTGTTGGGAAACACCGACGTTTTGCTGGTCGATACGGAGGGGATTTACGATAATGCTGAAATCAATTCGGGAGGAAGGTCCTGGTTTGTCTGGGAGAGGCAAGCGTTCCGGTAGCCTGCCCGTTAGAACAGCAATTTCATTGGGGTCGAGGCCCATCCGTTTTAGAGATCGGTTTGATGCCGGAATTTCGTTTTCATCCTCCACTAAGTGAATGTGGATGGATCTGGCTGGTGAGCGAAAAACGACACTGGGGGCATATAATATGTCTGCTTCAGCATCAAGGAACTCGAATTCCTGATACGAGGGCGGGAGATCCTAGGTCGAATAAGGAGCACTACTTGGCTCCGTCGAGATGAAGAGATTTGCGGCTCTGCGGCGTTGCTCGCGACGTCGACGGTTGCGATTTGGTCGTCGTCTGTCTGCTCCTATGCGGAGTTTCGACCACGGGAATTTACGGGAGTTCAGTGGTGGAAGGAGTTGATATTGTAGGAATTGGCGGGGGTATCTCCAGGGGGAGATGCTGTGCTGGAATAATATTTAACTCCCGAGCCAGGACACTTCCAGGAATGCGAGCCCGGAGCTCGGAGTCGGTGAAAATCTGACGGAGCGTTGTCCCCTGCTCCTTTATCAAGACTCGCTGACTGCGAGATTCGATGACTAAATCATCTCTCGCGCGAGATAGGCGAGAGATCTTTTGATACAATTTCCTGGCGCATCGGATGAGAGCAAAGTTCCTTTGATCCTTTGGTATTTTTCCTTAAGAGCTGTATGTTCTCTTTCCAGTTCTTCCAATCCTTGCCTGGTAGCGACAATCGATGGAGACAGGCGCGGGATCCTCGGAAGATTATTAAGACTAGTCATCTAGATAAGGTGAATGAATAAGAAGATTGGTCGGGTATATTCTAGTTCGATAAAAATCATACACTGTCAAGGAAAAACAGGGTCGGAAAATTTAAAGTTACGACGACGTTTATAATAATAATAATAATAATAATAGTGATTTTATCGTTGGTAATTGTACGGTTAAAGGTACCAATAACACTGGTAGTAGGGCTCATAGTGATCGGCGGCGATGCTTTTAATAGCCATGTTAAGAATTTTAGCTAAAGTAAATGTGCTAACGGTGTAGTTGTGGGTAATAATTACTAATGAGAATACCGATACGTGGGTAAATACGTATTTGAATTTACGGATAGTAATGATTTTAAAAGCATAGTCATAATACTGACAATGACAATAATGATAATATCAGTAATAGTAATAATAATAACGATAAGCTAATCATGATAGTAGTAATAATAATAATAATAATACTAAAAATAATAATAATAATAATAATAATGATAATAATAATAATAGTCATAATAATAATAGTAAAAATAATCATAATAGCAATAATAATAATAATAATAGTAATAATAATAATAAAAATAATAATAATAATAATAATAATAATAATAATAATAATAATACTAATAATAACAATAATAATTGTGAGTATCTTTATAAGGGAAATCAATAAATGATATTAATAGCAGTAGTCGCTGACTATGTCGTTGCTCACAATAATTCTGTCGACTCAGACGACAATAGTTATATTGTCAGTCCACTGGGGAAATATCGGCAGAAAAATTCTTTATCGGTGTCATGACTATGATAATCGGGAGAAATTTTCCATAAAATTAGCGGTAGTGTACGCGCTGCCAGGGACAACGTAATCAATGGATTTATGATGATAATAACGAAAAATTGGAATCGCCGTAGAGACAAGGCTTGTGCTGTTGTACTGATTAGATGACGGACGCGGATGCTATTCGGGATATATTTTCCATCGATTAATCGAGGATCTATAGAAGATTTCATCAAGATCACTCCCTCTCCATATGTATCGAGGTTGAAAACAAAGGGATTCAATATTCGTTGCCTTATCGAAACAAATGGGAATGGCCTATACTTATTGGGTAGGGTGTATTGCTAAGCACTTCACCATATCTATGATTTCGCCTATTTGTGGTTCCCACAGAAAATCGTTCCTGTCAATCATTCGAGTAGAACTCGGATTACGACACTTCCTAGGTGTGGGGTATTTGACTTCGGTACTCCCATTCATGTGGGATTGATGACTTTTTCTATGGAATCAGCGCTACGAGTACTGTCGCTTAGATCTTGTATATCAACAGGAATCGCTCTATTTCTGGTTCTACTGCGTTGGAATTACATCTTTCTATGGCAGTTCTCAAGAATGGACATCTCCATGGACATAAATTCAAGGTTTACTTTCTCGTCCGACAGTGATCACACTTTCCTTGCGGGAGAGAACATGGAGATCTTGATGAGTGACAATTTGTGTGCGAGCGTGTATATCCGTCGATGGTAATTGGTAATTAGTTTTCAATATCATTTTAAATAAAAATCTGACACTTTCCTTTTTATTATTTTATTTTGAATTATTAATTTTCCATTCATTTCCGAATCTAAACTTATCCCTTCTTCCCAATTTTACTCGTATTATTATTCGAGGCATAAAAAATCGTCCTATGAGATCGTCGAGCGATCTTCCCTAATTCCCCTACCTGCAGTCGGACTTCCAGTGATTTTAGTTTTTCTGCTCGTTCCGGCCACTTTTCAGCAGTCGCTACGAGTTGTTCAACGATGCACTGCGTGGAAGTCCTGTGCAATTGCCAGACCCTACTGCGTACGACCGAGGTTTCAATGGGACACAACCCACGAGCACAACTAGGTAACTTAATCCACCAGCCGGCGCGCGATCCGTCCCATTGACAGCTATTCCAATACTATACATATATTGATTTTAAGAGGACCTCGTATATAAGATAATAGATATATAAATAAATTCACAAAGGAGTTAAACAAAGCATTATAGACAAGCATATAAAATTATATTAGCATAAAAAGAGAAATTTAATACATACAAACTCCTTACTTTAAAAGGTTTTCGAAATGGTTTGGACAAATGTAAAATTGTAAAAAGCATAAGTTGAAAGTAATGAAATTTGTCACTGTATATATACTGTTTTCGTGCGTGTGTGCGACCAATGAGCGATTTTTCGCCATTTTTAGGGCTTTTTAATTATTTTATTAATTTTAAACTATTTTTATTATTTTTTGTGTATTTTATCCTATTTTTTGATATATAATTTATATTATAGTTAGATTTTATTTTTATTACTATTTTCTTATAATATTATTTTTAGCCCTTATTATTTGTTTTCTGGTCGCCACTTCTGCCTGTTTTTTCTAAACCTTATTTTGCAAGGTTTTGGCAGTTTATTTTACTTTTCGTATATTTCTGTATGCGGCTGTATGCTTTTATGATTTTATTTAATTATTTGTTTTTATTTAATTTTGATATATTTTTTAATTTGTTTTAATTAATATGTTTTTATTGATTTTTAGTATCTTCTTCTGGTGCTTGCATATGTACAATGACTTATTTCATTACCCTCAGTTTTTGTTTTTAATTTTTATTATTATTATTATTATTATTAATTTTTATTTATTTATTTATTTATTTATATATTTTTTTATTTATTTTTTATTTATTCATATATTTTTTTGTTATTTATTTATTCATACTAGTTTTATTATCATAACTATTATTATTATTATTTATTTTCATTAATTATTATCATTAATTATTATCATAAATATTATTTTTTATTTATTTTTTTATTAATAGTATTATTTTTATCATATTTATTATTTTTCTTATTATTATTTTTAGAAAAATATATTATAAAAATATATTATAAAAATACATTTATAATAATATATTATTATTATCATAATTATTATCATTATCATTATTATTTTTTATTTATTTATATATTTTTTATTTATTTATTATTTATTTATTTATATATTTTTTATTTATTTATTATATTGTTTATTTATTAATTAATTTATTATTTATTTATTTATTATTACTATTATTATTATCATAATTTTTATCATTACAATTATTATTTTTATTTATTTTATTTATATTTATTTATATATATATTTTTTATTTATTTATTTTATTATTTATTCATATATTTTTATTTATTTATTTATTTATACTAGTTTTATTATCATAACTATTATTATTATTTTTTATCATTATTTATTATCAATTATTATTATCATAATTATTATTTTATTATTATTATTTTTAGAAAAATATATTATAAAAATACATTTATAATAATATATTATTATTATCATAATTATTATCATTATCATTATTATTTTTTATTTATTTATGTATTTTTTATTTATTTTTTTGTTTATTATTTATTTATATATATATTTTTTATTTATTTATTTATTATTTATTTATTTATATATTTTTTATTTATTAATTAATTTATTATTTATTTATTTATTATTACTATTATTATCATAACTTTTATCATTACAATTATTATTTTTTATTTATTTTTATTTATATTTATTTATATATATATATTTTTTATTTATTAATTAATTTATTATTTATTTATTTATTATTACTATTATTATTATCATAACTTTTATCATTACAATTAGTATTTTTTATTTATTTTATTTATATTTATTTATATATATATTTTTTATTTATTTATTTTATTATTTATTAATATATTTTTATTTATTTATACTAGTTTTATTATCATAACTATTATTATTATTTATTATCATTAATTATTATCAATTATTATTATCATAATTATTATTTTTAATTTATTTTTTTAAAATTTATTTATTTATATATTTTTTATAAAAATATTTTAATATTATCATAATTATTTTCATTATCATTATTATTATTTTTTATTTATATATTTTTTATTTATTTATTTATTATTACTATTATTATTACCATAATTATTATCACTATTATTATTATTTTTTTTTATTTATTTATTTATTATTTTTTTATTTATTTATTTTTTATTTATTTTTTTATTAAATAAATAATAAATTAATAAATAAAAAATATATAAATAAATAAATAAAAAATAAATAAATTGAATTCATACTTTTATACATAAGTTGAGCCAACACAATTTTATTGGAATGAATTAGTAACAGCACGCTTATACAACACGCAGATTTAAAATCAGAGCCATTTATTTATTTTTTTAAATTTTTTTTTTATTTTTTATTTAATTATTTTTTATTTATTTATATATTTATATAGTTTTATTTATTTATTTATTAATTAATTAATTTATTAATAAATAAATAAATAAAACTATATAAATATATAAATAAATAAAAAATAATTAAATTGAATTCACACTTTTATACATAAGTTGAGCCAACACAATTTTAGTTGAATGAATTGGTAACAGCACTCATATACAACACGCCGATTTAAAATCAGACCCATTTATTTATTTTTTAAATTAATAATAAATAAATAAATAAAAAAATAAAAAAAAAATTAAATAAATAAATAAATAAAATAAATAAATAAATAAATAAATTAATTAATTAATTAATTAATTAAATTAAATAAAAAATAATTAAATAAAAAATAAATAAAATTAAATAAAAAATAAATAAATTGAATTCGTACTTTTAATCATATATTAGGCCAACACAATTTTGTTTGAATGAATCGATAACAACACGCATATTTAAAATCAGACCCATAAAACATCAATTAACCATGCTAAAATACGAGAAAGAAACAATTAAAATATAAAATCGAAAAATATAAAAATAAATTAAAATAATAAACAAAGTGCAACAAGATCCGCACGAAACAACACAGAAATAATATGAGAACACGACGGTCAAACTTCTAAATTACGTTTGTTACTAAGTGGTAGTCAATTAATCAAAAAAAAATTAACACGCACCCAAAAATTCCTATCATTATATAGACATGCAAAATTGCAAAGGAGTTTAACGTTTCAGTGACACAGTTATTAAAGTATTTATTTGACTCAACTCTTGTAAAAGGACAATTAAACGACATGATTTATAAAATACATATTTAGAATGATAAAATGAAACATTAAAATTCCGAAAATAGATAAATTTTATAAAATGTATTGGACATTAAGATTAACCTAAAAGGGGTGTACCAAATCATAATAGTGTATGGTACCGAAACCCAGGCGCTCAAGTATTAAATTTCAAATTTCTCAACTGAAAACCACCCTAAAGGTTAAAACCACCACAAGGTCAAGAAATAAAAGTAAAAATGCATCAAATATAATTGCATGTCGACATCCATCAAGGAAATACAGCAAATGATAAACAAAAGAAGAAAGAATGTCATATTGAACGATTTTTCTAAGTAAATACATTGTACCACAGTAATATAATCCATGGGAATCAATACGGGAGTGATCAACTGATGACGTAGCGTAAAATAATGTTGAATGACGGATGCAAGGGGAGCACACCTCGGCCAGTCAGGGATGCGAAACTGAAAGTTAATAATTCGTTAATATGATAAAAAAGGAAATTGACTTACGCACTAAGGCAGTCGATAGGAACAATCCGATACAATTGTGTCTACTCCAGATAAATGATAGTGATGTCCCCGCAAGCTACTAAAATAATTATCATTAAATAACAAAATCGCAGACAATTACCAAAAGATAGAATTTTGCAGAAAATAAGTTCATAGCAGTAAAATTAGAATAATCTATCGAGATAAATAGCCTGATCGACAAACAGTTGACTTGGCATTTTTAAAATTTTATATCAAAGAAAAAATGAGCCATCACCAACAGACGAATTCGCACACGCGTCACCGGGGAGGAAGATCACACCCGTCACACGACCTTTATAGAAACAGTGTGTATGTCACCGAAATTGCAACCACGACTGAAACACCACTGCCTGACGTGGCCTTACACACTTTCATGGATATAAGTAATGTGTCCACTGAGAAAATTTCATTTTTTATTAAAATGTCAAGAAATCTGAACGACGGCTCACGAAGAGACAAGACGATCGAGATCATTATGGAAGAGAAGGATATAGCACGAGATGGTAAGCTTAGCAATTATATTAATTATATTTTACCAACCAAAGCCTTAGATTGTTACCCGAGCCATAAACCGGATTTTTGTTACTAATCGTTACAACCCCATCAAATAGCATCCGTATAAAATTAACGAATATAAACGACATCTATTCTGTCATAATTATCAAATAAATAGAATGAAATTCGAACGTTAAATTTTTCAATTTTTCTTTGAAAGAAAATAACACCTGACACTCTCCTTACGGGAAAAACATGAACATCCGAGTTGTTAACAAAATTGGCCACATTAAGTTCCCAAATATCAATTCCAACAAATAAATTTCAAATAATTCCCGACAAATCTCCAATAGTAATCAAGTAATTCCTAGCCGGCATGTTTTTGCGATTCCCCAAAACGAGCCAAAAGACTGGCGTTAGGAATCAAATACAACCCCAGATGTGAAGGTGAAAATGTCGACAATTAAAGTCTACCATGGAGACAGATAGAACAAGTCTAGCTAGCTATTATAGGACTCCAGCTGACTTAAATAGTACAGAGGGTTGAAATCACCCTTATCGCAGACAACTTTACACGCAACCGGTTTATGCACAAACATGTATGAACCCTCAAACAATCACGGAGTTTGATTAGTAAATTAACACAAATTATGATCTTGGAAGAAGTCAACCTTATTAGCCTCTCGTGTCGACCATACAACATCACTAAGTAGAAAACCCAGTCAAAAATTCGACGCAATCAATTCCCGCTCTAAGGGAGATAAACACAAATCTGTACAGATAATGACGGAGACTTCCCAAAAATTCTTCGTTCATTGTTAGAAATTTCTGAGGAGATGAATCCCACATTAGATCCATTTAGCTGCCCGCAACCGAGTCAGGTTTTCTTTCCAAATGTTCAACTCTAAGTACATCATCAACTAAATCATATTTTTTTTTGTATAATTTATCAAACAGAGATGATGGTACAAAGGACAACTCACAACTGTGAGGGGAATAAAATGCAGAAATATTGGTAACACCATACTGCCGTTATTGTAGTGAATATAGCATGTCAATTAGAGTCGGTTTAATAATTCGCAGTGTTTAATTTCATCGACAGTTTTGATAAAATCATCTTAGGAGATAAATAGATTAATTTTAATTACAATAACGGAGGGTATTACAATATCGACTACGAACATCTGCCTTAATTTAATATTACAAATGCCATTTAGCTTGGATAGATTTAAGTTGAATCACACAATTGATCATTCAAAAGGGGGAAACTCGACGAAGTTAGACGCCATTATCTTTGCATCACAGCCCTGTGTTCAACCCGCGTCTAAAGGAATAATAACAATAAAATTCCCTGTAAACGATTTAATCATTGTGGTCCTTTTAGATAATTCATGGATCGACGCGTCCCTAATCATCGCCCGATTTCCCGCACCCTCGGCCGCCAGATGTAGGCAGGAGATGTGGGACGCGGGAATTTCAAGGAGATTCCGGGGAGGTCGAACTTCCTTTCATAACGATAAAGAGGGAGTCCGGACGTAACCCGGCCCGGAAAATCCGAGGCCAAGCAGAGTTTTTGTTGGCTCGCCTCGAGGAACACCATAGAGAGACCAATCGACAAGTGGAGAAAGCCAGGCATTACCTGATGCAAGTAAATGCGGATATCGCGGCGGGTAAAATACCCAGTACGGATGGGTACGCCACCCGATACAACGTGTCGTACGAGCTGCATGATCGGAAATTACGTGAAAGGACTGTAGCTATGAACGTGGTGGTAACGCAAAAAATTCTTCCCCGAGAATTACTGAATGAGGAGAGATACTCGGATAATCGTCGCGACCACCCATATGCTCGCGAGCGCCCAAGCCAGAGATACAATCAAAGTCATTTCGAATTTACACGTGGATGATTGTAATTTAATAAATATTTAGGAAAAGGTTTTTCTGTCTTATTTTGTTAACCCTTAAGGAAACTAATATGAGAACATTACAACCCGCCTGATGGTAAACTTGACACAAACCGATAAACAATAAATTGATAGAATTCGGTAAGAGAACGCAAACTTGACGAGTATTTATCATTGTAGATATGAGTTCATGCCAAACCATACAACGGAAGGCCCGCAAAGCCAATAAAGGACTACAACAACAGCTCATACAACTAAATAGAGAAATACAACAGGCCAAAGCGACCTGTATCGAACCGGGAAATGCGAGTTAATAAACTTGCATGAGGTCTCGCATTATCGTGGTGGAACACTTTTCTATTGATCAATTCTGGCCTTTTCTGTTTGGGCGAATCATTCAATTTCTCCAGCTGATCACAGTACAGAATTAATCATAGTATTGTTCGGTAGAAGCTCAAACATTTTGTAATCTAAAAAAATTTAAAAAAATACGAAATCAAATATTACCTATTTCCGAAGGTCGAGTCATTTTAAATGAAGAGAATAATAAAGTTTACAACATTTAATGTTTTCTCATCAATCAAATTCTTTAAATCTTTTATACTTTGATTTACGAATGAATTATAATTTAGAGTTTTTAAACCACGTGTAACTAATTTAACAATCGAAAATTCATTTACACACAATGGATTATATCTTACAAGTTTCGAATCTGAAAATACTTCTTGTTCATATGAACAAGTTGTTTTCATTGTAACTGATGTAATTTAATTGTTTCTCCAATATCAACAGTCACCTGTGTGTGTGTGTTCTGGTGTTTGTGCTTTTGGTCTCCTTATTCAATTGCTACTTCAGTCAAGGCGATCGTTCAGCGCCAAATTAACAACAGCAGTTTCAACTAACTAATCAACAGCGCACTGCCACTTCGTCAACTATGTCCTTTACTGGCCAACATTTTTCAAATTTACAAGGACTTCCAATACAGAACTTGATTACTACTTCAATGCATAACTCCATCCAAACTGCTACTTCAAACTGCTCCAGTATCTTACCCAATTGAATTCATTGGCCCCAAAGATCAAAATGAATCAAACCAGTTCAAGTCAATCGCAATCACAGCCGACATATATGCTTTTTGATTCAATTCAGAATCTGATAGTAAATTAAAAACTGATTTATACTAAACTAAATTCGTGATTGTGATTTCCAACTAATATAAATGATGTTGTCAACAAAATTGTAATTAATTAGCTTGGCACCACATTGATTTCTAATTATTATATTTGTTTGAATTTTCATTTATTTTTTCAAAACTTCAAAATATAATTATTATTGTTTTGATTTTATAGTTTTTTAATTAATTTTGCATTCGAATTTTATACATTTAAATTTCATTTATGCACGCCAATACATGGCCCTTACATAATTTAGAGATATCGCTAAAAAAGGGAGAGATTGTTGATCTAGGTCTTAGGAAAATCATTAAGGTTAGTAAAATTTACCAGCTATGGTCAATAGATAAAAATGTATGGCGCTTATTTAGAATTGCCCCGCATTTTTTAAATAAATTTTATTATAGGGCATTTAATACTTTTAAAGATGGATTATCAACCTAACTAACAATCCATAAGACCAGGGTCAATCCATTTGAAAAGACTTTACATGATATCCGTGAATACTGGCCACCTGCCCAATGATCGAGTTAGATAACTGTTTTTACAGTCATGTTAGCTATCTTTAATAATAAAAGCTTGTATTAAAAGTTTATTATTTAAAATAAAATTTATTTAAAAATGCTGGGCAATTCTAAACAAGAGCCAAATGTATTATTTAACTTCATTCAGAAAATAGTGGATCAGTTTATATATAATAAAAATCTAGTACAACTAGTACTAAATCCTTTCCTTTGATATTGAGTACTTTATTTAACAATATTAACAAAAGTCATTAGCATCTCTATAAGTCGTAGAAACTTAAATTATTATCCAGTATTTCCATGTCCGGATGCTTAATTTCTGTCTAAAACCGATGGTCAATGATTCAAATATATAAAAACAATACCATGAATAAAAATTCTTTCTCTTTCTTTTTTATCTGAGTTTGATGTCTTTGAAAGTTCATAGCCATCCTTTCATAATGATAGTCTCCCTCGACCAATACCCCAGTCTCAATTTTGCATTTGATTTTACAAAACGAACCATAAGGAGTTTGAAATATGATGGTTGATCCGTAGTTTAACTCGAATTTTCTCGATTCTGACATTTCTTTCAACCGACAAAAACGTTTTAATCGTTTCTTTCGTTCTTCTTTCATCCAATTCGGAGGAATACCATAAATAGATTTTTGTCTCCGTTCGTAGTTGGTTTTCTTGAAAGGATCTTTGTATTTATAAGTCGACAACGGTAGGGAACAATGAAGAACTTTACTACAAGGCAATGAAAAATATTTAATATACGTAAACATGTCAGCGTATTGCGTTGCTCTAGACGTTTTCAGCCAAATTTGTTCGAATGTAATATTCAACATGTCAAAAGTAAACAAAATCAAATCGTGCTTATATTTTAACAAAATTGTTCCTCGATTCTTAGTTCCGCTTTCACCTAAATCTCCATTACTTTTAACCTCAATGTCTCCTATCGGTTTCATACTTTCGATAAACATAGTTTTAGGATAGGAAACGAAAGTAACCTCATGGTACTTCAAATACAGTCTATTTTTAATGAATGGTTTCTTAATCTTACTTATTGTGTTAAAGGATTTACATGATTTCGGCTTAGTGAAAACAGGCGTGCTCATATCACTAGACGTGGTTTTCCAAACATAATTTTTATCATCCACCAGGATATAGTTTTTCCTAGTCAAAGTCCGTTTTGTTGAGTGCAAATCTATATAAGTCTGAAAACGGTAAATGGATTTCGGCTGAGAAAACTTTTCTCCGAATTCATTCGTAATTCGTCTTTCAGCATTACGAATGAACTTCATTTGCACGTTTGTCGCCCAAAATGTCAATTGGAATTGATACTTATTCTGATAGAGGCAATATAATGAGCTTTCTTTTCCAGTTTTTACGGCTTCTTTATTTTCCCAATAGATGTTTTCTATTCTCGCATTCATGTTCAGTTGAGATTGGTTGACCTTTTCGTCAAAATTGCTCAGTACCTCCTCTAAGTCACACTCAACGACGCTGCCACCAGAAGGTTCAGTTTGCTCAAAATCTAATGATTCGGCATTTCTACTCGTGTTTTCTCTGTTTTCTACTACTTCTTCCTCGCTATCAGAGAAGTCAATAAAGATTTCAGATTTGTTATTCTCAAACAACTGACTTTCCTGATTTGGTTTTCTATTAACAACGAGCAATTCTTCATTATCTAAAACAATTTTTCTTAATTCATTTTCTAAATTTTTTTTACCAAAATTCTCCTTTTTAAGATGTAATTTTTTCATTGACTAATGATTCTTTTATAAATCTATCAATATATAAATTTCAATCTTAAAAATGATACAGAAATTTGTTTGTCTGAAGCATTAAAACCTTTGAACAGCGAGTTTCGGTGTCATGAGATTTTATTTGAAATTCCTATGGTAACATAACTATCTCAATGATATTGTTTGTTCCAACCAACACAAAATTATAAACATTTTGTGAGTAAAGCGTTACATTAAAAGCGACACGGTTTGATATTTGTGGTGAATCAAAGTTAACTATTTCTAAGTGAAATAGTGAGTCAGATCTATGTTTGTAGAAAAATGATTAATTTGTTGTTGAGTACTAATTTTCTTGAAATTGAAATTATTTCTGATAGTTTAAAAACTGGCTTGTTTTTTATCGTCAGTTTTTACTCAGTTTCTATGTTTAATAATTAGTCGCATATTTCTTAGGTGTGTTAGTTGCCAGCAACTCAAAATATCTCGACATACTATCCCTTCATGTATACATTAACAAACAGGCAGTTTTTGCGGAATTGTCACGATTAATATTGTATAAACTATATCTTCGTAACACCAGACGACCTGAGACTTATTCCATACTCTTTCTTTAATAACTGGATACATATTTATGAATTATGCAAGACAATTTGAGCTCCAATTATTTTATGTTCATACAAAGTCATTGGACTTCCAGAGACTTTTTACAAATACCTTTGGTAGAAATATTAGACAATCGCTAAAGAACTCTTTGTGTGGCCTGAGAACAAATCATAATTGGTGACGTGCAATTCCATATATACCCTTAGTTTCAAGATATATCTTAAATATTTTATGTGAAACATCACTTGCATACTCTCATTTCTTTAACGAATATATCATTCTAATGCGATGATCCTTAATATAATCAACATATCAAACCAGAAAGAAACTTTTTTGATAATCTGAATACACAGCTCTTCCATCAAGTAGTGATGGAAGTAGTGATTTTAAGCACAAGCAAGCAAGGAATTTGCTTGTGGCCTCGCGGTCAGGTGGCCTCACTTTTTTTCTGCTTCATACAACGTAGAAGAAGAAACATGACTTCATATGCAAATAAAGAGAATATTTAAATCCAATAAATATACATACACTATTTACAAATATATGTACACTAATTACAAAATGTAAAATAAGTATTTTAAAAAATAGCAATGTTTTGTGTTATATACACACAGGTCCGGCTTAAGGCAAAATCCAATGAGGCACTGGCTCGGGTGACTTGGTTTAGGAGCCGTAAATTGAAAGAACTATACTGAAAAACATACTCAATATTCACTTTATTACCCATTTCCTATGTAACTTCACTAACTTGCATAATTAAGAAAATGAAACATTGTTATTTTGTATATGAAATAAAGTATAATGTGTGCTGCGATCTATTTGGCAAATTAATTAGTTATTATAATGATCATGAATTCGTATGTTGTTCAACCTCTGCGTCCGCCAACTTCTTAGCGAGACACAGATATATCGGCATTTATCGCTCTTTGACTCTTTTCCGAATATAGGAAAAGCCTATTGTCTTGAATTCAACAGGTAATTAAATATATACTACAAGCTGTGCCTTTACCTTCAAAACCATTTGAGTTCCCTAAAAATTAAACTGCGTTCTAGAAAACGCAAGAAAGTTAGTTTTAGAACTGGAAATTGAACCTGAGTATAGCTAATAAGAAATCGACACCAAAAAATAATGTTTTATACTGAAGTCCAAATGACAGAGAAGCAAAACTTTAGAAACCACTTTTTCAATAACATTTTAGACAATGTTATCCAGTCAATAAATAACCGCTTTGAATTTATGATAAAGCATAATGACCAGTTAAAATTTCATACATAATTATAATTGTGCCACAGAAATAAGTGACTGCGAATTACGAAACAATCGCATGGCTTTAGAAAATTTGATTTCAGATGGGGATCAAAAAATATTTCCAGTATCGATATAATGTTTAATTTTCTAGTAAAAATCCGAAGCAGTTAACAAAACATTTGCAAGTTACATGTAAAATACATCCTTCTTTTTTTTTTAATTATTGGTTGAACCATTTTGAAAGCACTTATTGCCATATCCCAAAAAAAACATCTTTCAAATTCTTGTAACTATACCAGTATCAATGGCCAACGAAGAACGAAGGTTTTCAAGATTGAAATTAATCAAAACTTATCTCTGTTCCACGATGACAAAAGATCAGTTAAATGGGCTGGCCACCTTTTCAATAGAACATGAAATAGTCAGGGATTAAGATTTGGATGAAATTATTTGATTTGCTTTTATTTCTTTCAAATTTTATTGGTAAATAATAATTAAATAAAATACATTATTTAAATATAGTTATTTTTTGATATTATTTTCTTTCTTTTAAATTTTATTAGTTAATTATGTTCAAAAAAATAAGTTAAAAAAAAATAAGACATTTAAAAATTTAATTTTATTTTATTCAAATTTTTTTGGTAAATAATAATTAAATAAAATATATTAATTAAATTAAGTTATTTTTAGATTTTATTTTATTCATTTCAAATTTTATTGGTTACTAATAATTACATAAAATATATTAATTAAATAAAGTTATTTTTAATTTTCTTTTTATTCTTTTCAATTTTTTTGGTTAAAATAATAAATTATTTAAATTAAGACATTTTTTGATTTAATTTTATTTCTTTTAAATTTTATTAGTTAATTATATTAAATTAAAATAATAAAAACTAATTAAATTATTTATTTTGAGACATTTGAAAATTTTTTTTTAATATATTTAAATTAATTAAATTATTTCAATTTTTATTAGATAATAATAATTACATAAAATAAATAATAATTTAATTGGATCATTTTTTTATTTTATTAATTTTCTTTGATATTTTATTGGTTAATTAAAATTAAATAAAATTAATAAATTGAGAAAACTTTTTATTATATTTCATTTCTTTTCAATTTTATGTATTAAAATAATAAATTATTTAAATTGAGATAATTTTTGATTTTATTCAATTTCTTTCAAATAAAATTGATTAATTATATTCAAATTAAATAATTTACTTAAATCGAGACATTTTTAGATTTTATTTAATTTACTTTGAGTTTTATTGGTTATTTACATTTAATTCAAATTAATTAACTAAATTGAGTTATTTTTTGATTAAATTTAGTTTTTTTAAATTTTATTGGTTTATATAAAAAATTAATTAAATTGAGACAATTTTTATTTTTTTTTTTTTCGTTTTGAATTATTTTGGTTTAAAATTTTATATTAAATAAATTATTTAAATTGAGATATTTTTTGATTTTTTTCATTAATTTATAATTTTATTGGTTGAAATAATAAATTAATTAAATTGAGACAATTTTTGATTTTATTTTATTTGTTTTGAATTTTATTGGTTATAAATTTTTAGATTAAATAAATAAGATAACTTGAGATATTTTTGTTTTCATTTTATTTATTTTAAGTTTTATTGGTTAATTACTTTTAAATCAAATAAATAACTTAAATTGAGTTTTTTTTGATTAAATTTAATTTCTTTTAAATTTTATTGGTTTAAATAATAAATTAATTAAATTGAGACAATTTTTGATTTTTTTTATTTGTTTTGAATTTTATTGGTTAAAAATTTTTAGATTAAATAAATTATTTAAATTGAAATATTTTTTGATTTTTTTCATTTATTTCCAATTTTATTGGTTGAAATAATAAATTAATTAAATTGAGATAATTTTCGAATTCATTTTATTTATTTTAAATTTTATTGGTTAATTATATATAAATAAAATAAATTACTTAAATTGAGATATTTTTGATTTCATTTTATTTATTTTAAGTTTTATTGGTTAATTACTTTTAAATCAAATAAATAACTTAAATTGAGTTTTTTTTGATTAATTTTAATTTCTTTTAAATTTTATTGGTTTAAATAATAAATTAATTAAATTGAGACAATTTTTGATTTTTTTTTATTTATTTTGAATTTTATTGTTTTATTACATATAAATAAAATAAATTACTTTAATTGAGTTATTTTTTGATTTAATTTAATTTTAATAATAAATTAATTAAATTGAGACAATTTTTGATTTTATTTAATTTATTTTTATTTTTATGGTTAAAATAATAAATTATTAAAATTCAACCATTTTTTGATATATTTTCATTTCTTTCAAATTTTATTGGTTGATAATAATTACATAAAATATATAAATTAAATTGAGTTATTTTGTGATTTGATTTTTTTTCTTTTAAATTTTCTTTGGTAATTATAAATAACAAATAAAATTTATAAATTGAGTAAATTTTAGTAAATTTATTTCTTTCAAATTTTCTTAGTTATATATATTTAAATAATAAAAATTTCTTAAATTGAGTTATTTTTGGATTAAATTTTATTTCTAAATTTTATTTGTTTAAATAATAAATTTATATAATTGAGACAATTTTTGATTATTTTCAATTTCTTTTAAATTTTATTGGTTAAAATAATAAATTATTTAAATTGAGACAATTTTTGATTTTATTTAATTTCTTTCAATCTTTATTGGTTAAATTTATTTAAATAAAATAAATTACTTAAACTGAGTTATTTTTTGATTTAATTTTTATTTATTTTAAATTTTATAATTAAAATAATAAATTATTTAAATTGAGACAATTTTTGATTTTATTTTTTTTCTTTTCAACTTTATTGCTTATTTATATTTAAATTAAATAATTTTTTTCAATCGAGACATTTTTTGATTTAATTTTATTTACATAAAATATATTAGTTAAATTAAGTTATTTTTTATTTTATTTAATTTCTTTTAAATTTTATTGGTTTATATATTTACATAAAATATTTTAATTTAATTGAGTTATTTTTTGATTTTATTTAATTTCTTTTAAATTTTATTGGTTAATAATATTAAATAAAATAAAATTATTAATTTATATAAATTTAGACATTTTAAAATTTAATTTAATTTCTTTTAAATTTCATTGGGTTGATTATAATTAAAAAATAATAAATCATTTATTTTGAGATATTAACCACTTTTGACATACTTTTCGTTTTGGTATACCCCTGGAGGATATGATCGGTTAAACTTGTTCAAAGATTACATTTCTGTGTTTATTTATTTATAAACAATTTAATGAACTTAGATGTATGGTTTTTACATGGTCTAAAAATATAGGGTTACTTAAATCGAATCGGATCTTTGTCATGCCTTTAAAACATATCGGGATGACAAAACTTCAGAGGAGATTGTCGAATCCAATCAATTAATATATAAAATAATTAGCTGTTTTCCATGGTGGGTTGAGAAAAAAAAGTATGTTTTGTATCAATAAACAATGATCAACAAAGGAAAATTAATTTTAAATGTTGTGGTTAGTTATTCCAATGATTTTGTTAATTTTTTTTGGATAATGACAAATCAGGTGATCCTTAAAAAATATTTTAACTTACATGTATAGTATATTTATTTTTCTTTAAATATTCTCACTTTTAACTCAACGCACATTGTTAAATGCAAGAAATATATCAAAAACTAATCAATCACTTTATTCAGTCATCGATAATGTTCGTCACCGAAATCATGAAAATTGTTGATTGATTTTATTCTCTTTTCCACATATTCATGTCAATAGGTAAAAGTGAGCTCACGATAAGTCATTGAACAAAAAAATGAATCATGCCGATGAGTCATAAAAAGTAAGAGCAAACACCCCTTTAGCAAAGATTTTTTTTACTCATACTCTTTTCAAAACACTTATCTAGGTCCGAAACCCCCTACTAGCTTCTTACTAGCTATTTTCTTTTTTTCAAAATTTTCTAAGTTCGTTTAACAAAAAAAATTTTTAAAAAACATTTTCTAAACTATTATTATTATTGTTATAGTTATTTCTAAACGAAATAGAAGTACGGCGCTTAAGTAAAAATATAATTTCTAAACCAATTATGAAAGTAGAAGATATTCGCAATTTGTCCAAATTATATGAAAGTCAAGAAAATTCACAACATTCTTCTTCAAATATATTTGTGGATGCTGTGTAAAAAAGATATTCGGATGTGTTTAAACAGAATAATTTAAATCATGAACGTTAGAGTCGAAATTTAGATAACCAAACGTCAAGATATCTTATATGGATAGGAAAATGGTTGGAAACAGAAATATTGTTGCCGAACCAACCGTTTCAAACAAAAATTATGAAAATAAAGTAAGTCATAATTATGATAATACTCCAGCTATTCTTAATAGAAGATATAATAATGAGAAGATTAGAAATGAAAATCAAACATTTCCACCATTATTTTCAATGAAACATCATGCAAGGAAATTACACAACAATTGTTATTGATTACCTGAACTGAAGGAAGAAATTTTATCACCGGGTCAATGCTACTGATTTTGTGACAGTAACCATTTACGTTTTGAATGCCTAATATGTAGAAAAGATGGACAGATATATATAGACACTGTCATTTATTGACAAATGGAAGCCAAATTTATAATTGATCAATAATGTGCATTCATGATGAAAATATGGATGTGTATCGCAAGGAAGATATAATAGATCATGAGGTTATGCAACAAACAACGAGAGCAACCCTGTTGCTTACATTTTGTCAATGGGGTTGAACCAATAAATATTAATTTAAATCGAAATGAAAATAGAAATGATGTGAGGTATCAGACGAGTGATGGAAGACAAGGGAGCAGAGTTAAAGTGGGAAATGTTGAAATTGATATACTCTGGGATTCAGAAGCTGCTATAACAGTTATGAGTAAAGGTTTTTAGCAAAAGATTGGAAAACTCATTTTAGTAGATACAAACATTATATATAGCAGGATATTTTCTAAAATGAAAGAAATGTCGAAGGGATCAAAATGGATAAATGTTACTTGGAATGATAAATGTCTATTAATAAATATATTAATAGTTGCAAGAATTCATTCAAATTTTTTGACGGAATTGATGCTATGACGAGTTTTGGTATAAAGCTGATGGAAGCATATAATATTGATGTTTCAATGATTTTAGAAAAATATTCAACTGAAGATAGAGTAAGGAACGCGTTAAAATAGGTTCAAGATCCTGAAACCAACAGCTGAAAGTTTTGATACGAAAATATGGAAGAATATTTATGCCTTCATTTTATCTGGGTCACACAAAGATATTAAGCCATGAAATTACTGTTTAGGGGTCACCGATTTTACAACATCCTCGTCTCTAACTAATGCATCTGGAACATAAAATTGTTCGATTTAGTGGGAAATTTAGTTGAAACATGAGTGGTAAGCCAATGCCAAAGCCCGTGGAACTCTCCGATAGTGATTGTTGGAAAAGAAGACCGATCTATACAAATGCGTGTGGATTACTGACAATTAAACGCAGTTACAGAGAGATTTACATTTCCAAAGCCAGAAAAATAACAATGAATTCCAAATCACTTGAAATAGGCTATGCCGAAAATTCGTGGATATCACAAATAAATCTAATTCATAGTTAAATTTTGTAGAAAATACAATGTCTTATATAAAGAAAAATATTATTAATAACAATAATAGTTTAGAAAATTTTTTTGAAAAGTTCTTTGTTAAACGGATTAGAAAAACTTTGAAAAATTCAAAATAACCGAAGCTAAGGGAATAATGGTCTTTGTTTTGACTTATTTCTATGTTCAATGCTCGTTGATTCAAATTGATTCGGGTAATAAATTACTGTATTCTCCTAAAAACGATACAATGCGCACGCTACCATGTAATCAACGTCAAAACTTTATAATTATACTTAAAGAATATTCAATCAAAAAATGTTTGAAAGTATGTTTGCAGATCAGGCGAATAAATAGAAAAATCGACCTTTACTAATCAAAATCAAGTGATAGCTGAAGCAGAAAACATACCTCACATTGTCTTTTGAAAAAAATACAAAATCTTGATATTCAATGCTCCGTGACTAATTGATCAAGAAACGAATACGATGTTCAATGGATCAAATCAACTTAAAATATTTGTTACTAATATATTTTAGATATAATTGTTGTGTTTCTACAGTCGGTGTAAGAAGTGACAAAAGTAAGTTATTTTTATATTTTTTTAAATCATGTTAAAATTATAACGGTCCTTAGGACTTTTATAACATTATTAATATTATTATTATTTCTTATTTTATATTCTTTACCAAATCATTTAATTATCATTTTAATTTTCATACATTCATACTTAACATCCTTTGTTGAGTATGTCATTTACCTCCACAAACGCCCTCGCCAATATTTGCATTTTTCAAACTCAACCTTAATAAATAAAAAAAATCTAAAAGCATCACCGTCTTCCACATAAACCTTTTTGATCAGGTCCACTTTACCTCAGATGTCATTAACGAGTTATCAATACATTTTTAAATAGACGCCAATTAGTTTTTTATTCTAGATAACAGAGTTTCCCTCACAGACACTTTAAATCAAACCAATTCAATAAGCACAATTTTTATCCGAACAAAAAGCGCTACAAAACCAAACATTGAAAATAACTCCTATAGGTTTTACCCAGTTAATTTCTTTAGACTCTGACGGAACACCATTATGGTTTCCCATTTTTAAATCACGCACAAACGCCAACCTTAAATCAAGACAACACCTTCTGTTAGATGTTATACCTGGCGAATTAATGTTAGAGATACACCTTCAAATAATTAATGTTAGAGATACACCTTCAAATACCTGATGTTCTGGTTGTAGGAAACCCATACGATTTCATCAAAGCTGTAATTCAAAAACAATATTCACTCACACCCATTTCAGTAATCGAGAAATTATCGACACACACTCAATATGCTGGTCAAGAGCTATATTCATGTTTATCGAAACTCTTGCGTGAACTCTAGAACGCTAGTATACATCATAGTTAGTAAAACTATACTACTATTCTACGATTTGTGTGCTCCAAAAACAATATTGAATTGAAACAGGTTATATGGCGTTATTTTGAAATGAATAAATGTCACTTATACTAGTCTTATTCAATTCTTATTGTTTACTATAAAAAACTTTAAGTCGTAAACAGTAGTTAGCATAGAAAGACTGCTATATTAGTTTATATAGTGTGAGCCTTGATCTTGAACATTTGGGCACAGCATATCCAAACGAGGTGTAATACTTGAAAGACTTAATCGGAGTTCATATTCAACGTCAAGTCACGAACGATGAGTTGTTTAAATTAGAAACAATGCAAAAAATCAACATTCACTAAGATATGATGTTGCAAAGGACAAGAGTATTTTAAAAGCTTTATCAAATTTTTTAATTTAAAATAAAAATGTATTTATTATTAATAAAGATGAGGAGGCATATTTCTTAATTTTCCACAAATATGTCACCTTCCTGGAAGGTCTGACTGTCAATTAAGGCACATTTAAACACAGATCATTAAACTGAAGTCCACAATCTAAATGTCTGAAAATAATAAAATATCTTGAGCCAGACCAATAAGGCATCAAATATTCCACCACAGATTAATTTATACAGCAATAACCACGGGAGACAGGCAGTCTGATATAGGAGAAGCATCGCGCATAATCAATTTGGCACTGTGCAATCATTATCCTAAATTGTATCCTCAAAAGTGTACTGAAAGTGAAAACAACAAGAAATAGAGATGATCGGCAATAACACTAAATTGGAAACAAAATATTTTTCCCTCCCAATAATATCATGTAAATAGCGTCAATTATGCATGTCAAATGCTTTCAGATATTCATGGACTGTGAATATTTTGCAATACCTACATTACGATATTATCTACACTCCATGTGCTGTCACCACCCTCGGATTTGAAAAACATGTTGGGTTTATAAACAATTTTGGTGGAAATAAAATTCTTCTCTGATCAAATCATTAATAAATATTTTAATAACAAAATAAGTTCTGAACAGTGGTTCCTAACCTGTGGCGAAAGCATCCTTGGGAAAGGGTGTTAGTGAAAGGTTCTAAATTTTCAATGAAACTATCACCGGTGTCAAACGAGTGAACAATATGCCAACTTTTGAGACTTACGCTCTCTACTTATGCTTTTAATGTATAGAATGTACCAGCAAAAGCAGAACAATAAAAAACGGGTTGGTATCCATATAAAAACAAAAGCCAAGAATCGTTTTAATGCAAATGATGACTCGGGTTAGGCTTTTTCATAGAATGAGCCTCGTCTCAAAAGTATTATTACGAATAAACATTAATGATTTGAACACAAAAATTTAGGTTTTGTTTTTAATTTATTTGTATGTTTATTAATGAAAAAATTATCTAGAAATAGATGAAATTACTTTAATAAAGAAATATAAATTCATTTTTTAATGTAGGGTGAAAACTTATTTTTAGATTCAAAAATGTTTGCCAATCACTGAAAAGCAGTTCCGTAGCGAGGGTATCCGGCGCCCACCCAGCTCTCACTATTACTGAAACTAGAAAAGTAATTTATGTCAATCTCTATTAGCACCTTTTTTCGACCATCCTTCAGTCTAGAATAGACTTATTGTAGATATCTATATATTAGCAGTTTTATATAAAAAGGTTAGAAACCAGAGGTTTTGAGCGATCGGACAATATTTTCAACATAATTTCATCAAAACTTTAAAATTCGCTTTCCTCGCACCATTAGGCGTCTTTCTCGTTGACATTTAGCAGTGAATTTTACTGAGTTTATAATTCTTTTTATATGAGTTTTAGAATAATTAGACTCATTTTTTTGAGTGACAATTGGTCTGAGTTTTCTAAAAAGAAATGAGTCACACTAAATAAAATTAAAATTAATTAATTAAGTTCAATCGTTTTAAGTAAATTTAAAATTAGTGCATTAGCTTTTAACTTGCATATACTTACAGGGTTTTTCATTGTAATGATGTTGCGTAATGATATTCTGAGCATTCTAAAATGTATGTGGAGATGGCAAATCTATTATGTCATATGTGGAAATCGTAGTGATTGTTCCCACATATTACGTTGCGGTAATTTAGGCAATCATTTATGCTTGGCATCAAATAAACTTATTGCCTTCGTCAATTGATGGATTTACAGTCATCACATTTAATCTTTTTGACATTCCATTAAATCAATATTTAAATAAAATTTATTAAACTGAAAGTTATTAAATTGAATGTCAAAAAGATTAAATGTGATGACAAACCCTATATCCCAAAAATATTGGTTTTTATATTTTAATTTTTAATACGTAGGTTCCAATCAAGTTGACCTCATTGCTGCTACCATATTGCTTTTCATGTAGAGTCTTTGAAAACGTGGCTACAAATGCATTGAGAAAGCTTACAGTGAATTGCTAACTCAGTTCAAAGTAAATCACTGTACATTTGCATTCATATTAATGTCTGTAGAAAAATAAGTCCCGGTCAGACTTTATGCTAAACTTATCATAGATGTAGTACGTGTCAGAATTTATGAGAACAAAATGCTGAGTTATGACATTTGTTTGTTTGACTGTATGCTAATTGTTCATTTATCTTTTGGCAATGATTTTGTATATTTTCTCAGATAAAAATTGTGATGAATTTGTATTGGAATATTTGATTTTCTTAAAGCCTATATTATGTTATGTGAACCTATTTAATTATTGTTTGAATGCTTGTTTTGACTTTAGGAACTTGTTCAGTTCGTTCGAACTCAGCGGATTATAAAAAAACAAATATGTATTTAGATGTTTTGTTAAGCTAATTTAATTTCTATTTAATTTATTTTAAATTACAAATATTTTTAAATTCTACTTATATTAATAAGTTTTATAGAATACCAGTTAAAGTGTGACCAGGAGTTACTTTCTTAAATATATTGAAAACTGTTGTCTTAGATAGTTCAGCATTTTCATAATGAACCATCTTAAAGAACTAACACAAGAAGCTAGGTGTATTGAGACTGATAAATCTAAATCTTTTGTTTGCAGTTTCTGACCTAATTTCAACATTAAAAATAAGTTAGTGACGGACAGAAATGTAAACCTTTTCATTTCTTATAATTCCGAACAGTTGTAAATCTTAAGATGAAGCGTCATCTTTCCTAGAGAAAATGAATCCTAGATCTTCCAATATGAATAATGAGAGTTCCGACTTATGAGGACATAGATAAACATTTGATCTAAATCAAGGGTCTCAAACTCAAATTGCTCTGAGGACCAGATAACGACTTTTAAATTACCCCGAGCGCAGCATCATCATATATGTTTCAAAACTAACTTATAAGATAAAAAAAAACTAATCATTGTTTTACGATTTCATTGATGTTAAAACAATCAATATTTTTGTTCAAGTCCAACTAAGACCACGAACAAATAACAATTGATTATGTAAAAGACATACCCGAATAGTTAAAGACACTTTTTTGATTAAATGACGTTAGCATTAATGTTCAAACTGTTATGAGATATAAGATAAAAAAATGAATAGTAAACTTTTAGAATATCTAAAATTGCTTTGTAGGCCGCATGCTTGAGACCCTAATCTAAATGAAGTTTAATTAACATTTTAACCAAAGATTCAAAATAAAGTCCTATTTTTTGATATTTGATTAGTGAATTGAGTAGAAATTTCTTTAGACTACATACGTGAAAATTATTCACCCCACTTGTCCACACTCCATACTACTCTCACGTATAGGACGTTTTTTTATCACATTCTTTCACAGTAATTTCAGTACATTATAAGTATAAAATCATTAATATTCTTTCAAATTTCCTATGTACATCCTTGACGAAAATAAAAAATAGATGATTGTTAATTTCAAATTTCATACTATTATATTAAATTAATCATATATTTCAAAATAATAAATTACATATATAATGAAATTAATTTTAAATGTAAACAAATTTCGCTAATAAAATAAATATAAATTAAATATATTTCAAGAATTAAAATAAAAACAAATTTAATTACAAAATAGCCATAATCATGTTTGAGTATTGGAATAAAAATTTTATTAATATTATTTATTAAATTTATCCTAAAATATTTATATAATTTATAGTCACCTAAGTTTTGATTTTTTTAAAATTAATTTAGTTAATATTAATAAATCTCAATTGGGTTACGTAAATATGAATATGAAATTGCTAGTGGACCTATAAATATGAGTATTTTTAATGCATTTTTTTGTAGTCGGATTGAGCTATTGAGCTATTTAAAATATTTTTATAATATTTTTGTTCGATAAACAACAATCATTTTTATTGTGTAAAATAATACTTTGATATTTACAAATATATATTTATAATTTATATTAATAATTTATTTTTTGGAAGTGCCAACTAGATGCAAAGCTAATGCAACACAAATGCAGGGGAATTTCAAATTTCATTAATGTAAATTGTGATTAATGACAGCATAAAAAAGTGCATCCAGTGACAAAGAAAAAAAAGAAAAAGTATGATGCAATTGATGAAATTAATTCCACAAATTTGGCATCATTTTGGAAATATTAGAAATATTTCTATGAAATAAGTTTCTAAGCAACGCGACTCTAATAAAAAGTGATTTTCTATTAGTGATTTGTTACTAAAAATAAGAAAGATTTGGCAAACAGAGTAAAAGACGTAGGTGTTGTGAATGAATTGTACGTTTCTGAACGTGGGTAGCTCAAATTGTGTCAATGTTTGTTCACGAACAGATCAAATTGACAAACTGCATGTCAGTGAAATTATAATATGGAATTCATGGCTGTTTTAATGGATAAACTGAATAGATGCCAATACAAATTTTGATACATTTCCCGTTGAAAGGCTGCCCGGGATTTCCCTCCCCTTCTCAAGATTGTAAATGAATTAAGGCGTTTAAAATTTGTCAGCGAAAAAAAAATCAAAATTTGGTTTTAACATTGCACAATGTTAATCATTAGGAATGACGGAATTGCGAATTTTTTGTTTTAATTATAAATAATTTGAATTTGTAGAATTTTTCACAGACAACTGCGAAAATTCGTTTAGGTTTTAATTTTTATTCAACAAATGCTCTTTATTCATCACATGTAAATTATTTGGCAATTCTCGGTTTGGAATTGGAATTTTTTTTATTGATCAACCACAAAGAAACATCCAGTTTGAAGTTTGCGCGTGAAACATTATTCCAGATTGGTAAAATTATTTCCAGTTGGTAATCATATTAGGAAAATACAAAATATCATTTGTCTGCTATTTTTTATTTTTTTGATTTTGATTTCTGTAAAACAAATTAAAATCAATAAGTATAAAACGGTGATTCCTTGGTAGCAGGATAAATTAATATATCAGATAAGTGAATAACAAAATACTACTATATACCTTCAGAAGGTATTTCGGCATTTTTCTCATTGTATATAGTGGTTACAAAAGAAACTGAAGAGGATTTTTTAATAATCGAAACTTTTTTCAACAATATTATTATTTTGTTATTCACTTATCTGATATAAATCAATGAAGATATTTTTGTTTTGATTTAGATGACTAGAATAGATAAAATTCAGGTTCTTTGAAATAAGACATCACAAGTCCAAACAGTTATCAAATTAGTTTTAAAACAATATATTATAAATAAAAAATTGAAAAAACTTTTTCTAGTTATCACCTCTGATTTCTTTTCATTTTGCAATGATATAAAGAATTTTTTATTGAATGACTATGAATCAGATGTTTGAGAATTAAGACAACAATGAATTTATTTCAAATCTAAATAAAGAAAGTTTAATAGTTCATGATTTTCAACCTCATTCGTTCACGGACCTCTAAGTAATTTCTTTATATATGTGAGGGAACCCTCAATAAAATATCAGGAAAACATGTTTATCAATTTTTCATTAGAACATAAAAACCAGTGAAAACAAATAAGAACCAAATTTAGTGAGATAAGTATTAAGCTTCTTGAAACAGGCGGTCTAGCAAGGTGCGGCATTTGGCCTTATTTATTGCATTCAAAACTTTTTTCAATGTCTCTCTAAAAACATTTCCCAATTTTTTAGCAAATAGATTTTCTCGGTGCAGCACACAATTTATTATAAAAATATTTTTACCTTATCCGAAATCTTACAATGCAGTGTCGGGTTAAAACAAAACAATATTGAACAATGTTTTCTGCTTTTATATTTTCTGTTTATTATATTTGAAAATGCATTCATTTTCGAACAGACATTTTTAAAAATAAATATTGAAAAAAAATAAAAATAAATATAAAACAAAAATTAGTGATGAATTTTTATTTTCAATGCTTCAAGTTACCCCCACTAATTGTAATATTAATTTTAATAAATTAGTTTAAAAATGCAAATGTGCCAAATCTTCTTAATAGTTGTTTATAATTGTTTTGATTATTAAAATTTAAAAAAAAATAAAATAAAAATAATGTGTATATTATTTTATATTAAAATTAAAAACTGATGAATATATTATATAATGTTTGAAGAAAATGCTGTACTAGAAATCTATAGAGCCCGATAAAGTCTCCTTTAAAAAAAGTGGTGATTGCTGTGTGAGTCGGAATTCTAATTGAATAAAATAAAATTTCAAATAATTTCACAACGATCAAATTACAACTTTATATTAAAGTAAATAACTAAACAACATTTACACGATGGGTTGGTAAGATTTTCTTAATGAAATTCAGGAGTATATGAACCGCAGTTGTTTATTAAAACGAATGAAAAAATTACTTATTCCGATTAGCAGAATTCGTGATTCGGTTTCTCTACTTTTCGATCTTCCTTTTTACTAAACAATTTGATCTGGTTAGTTTATTTTTCAATCTTCTTTTAATTAATCAATTTTTTCTTTTAGTAAATTATTATCGGCTTATTTGATTTTGATTTTTGATTATTTTTGTGATTTATATTTTGCCCATAAATAGTAGCCTAGATACTTGCTATGGTGAATTGATTTTATAATGATAATTTGCATTATTATTATTATAATTACATTTATATCTCGCTCATACGGCGGGTTCAGTTCCAGAAAACCCCTTATGGCGAGTCACTTACTTTTTCTCACTTGCTACCACATATAAACACCTTAAACACCCTTTAAATACATGTAAACAACGTTAGCCTAGCATATATATATATATATATATATATATATATATATATATATATACAGCAGCGAAGTTGAGAGCGATGAACAAATGCGTGCTAACACGATTGTGTACACAAATAAGATTTCAGGGTATTCAAAAGTAAAAAGAGGGTGGGAGAAACGCAACCACGCCAAAACAAATAAAATTTATGATACATTGCAATAATAATAAAAATTTTGATTATATTTCTAAACGTAAATAATAACAAATATATTATTTCTCTCACTTAATAATAAAAAGTTAAAATATTATATTATAAATTTGACAATTTATATTATTCGTTCTTATGAAATAATAAAAATGAAATATAAGTTAGATATAAACATTTTCTATATTTAAAAATACATATTATCTCTTTGATTATTGTGTTTATTGCGCACCATATTTTGGCAGTGCATTAAGCCATCGTGCCACTGAACCCCTGAACTGCGAAAATTAATTAAAGCTTTAATGATTATGTATAACTACGTTTCCACTAGCTGATATTGCATATATAAATGACAAAATTAAAGTCGTGAATTTTGCTTAAGATTTTAGCAAAAAATGTGAATTCGCAGGATCCGCACTTTGGTGATCCTGACCGATATATTATATAACAATGATGTAGCAGCAACAGGGTCAAGCAGGAGTGAGTTTGGTAGCCAAAAAGGGGTCCAAGCCATGCAGCAACCATGGCCTCTATCTTTCCGCTACCGAACCGTCATTAGGCTAGCACGGCAAATGAAATTAGATTTTCAAATAGATTCTACATAAAAACTCTGGCAATATCTATCACACATTTTAACCGATTTAGTAACGACATACTTATATAGCAATGAATTCTAGTATGAGTCGAGTGCATCAAGATGACCATAGAAAAAACGTATAACTGTTTGGTTACGTCATGTCCCGCTTTTTGAAATGCAACCAACGCAGAACCAAAAAATTCCTAAAAAATATAATATTTATGTAACTACAGTATGTTGCGGCACTTTTTACTAAGAGTATTATGAAAAAATAAAACAGAAAAATTAAAATACATTTTGAAAACACTAATAATATACTACCTCTGTTCTACAATCGTTGTCACATTTGATGCACAAAAAAAAACGATTTGAAGCTTGGCATTGCTTGCTGTATGTAAACAGTACGTGATTTTTCACTTTTTAGAACTTTTACAAATTTTAAACAAGGCACATTCACACTGTAATACTAAATTAGTCAAATAGCATACATTTTCAATAATCAAACCAAAAATATTTAAATGTTAAAACTATTGTGGAACGGAGGTAGTATTATTTTTTATTTTGAGAAATATCTAATTTTTTTGCAATGACCTTCATTTCTAATTCATTAAACAAATACATATTTTTATTTTTAAAAAATGTATTTTTAGTGTCATTTTTCAATTGTTTTAGATGAGTCTTGTGGCATGAAGGATACAGCTCAACTTCCCATTACATCTGCAGGACCAAAAGAAGAACTTTTGGGATTATTGCTATTTAAGGACAATACAAGTAAAGAGGATATAGCAAAAGCTGCATTGAATGTATGGATAATAAAACAACTTCCATTAAATAGAATTGTGTCTTTTCCAATATAGTGGGCAAGAATTATGACAGGTGGGAAAATTGGTTTGTCTCAATTTGAAAAAATGAACACGAAGTACTGACGTTTCATTG